>JAGFMF010011942.1:8405705-8432525 GCA_019455555.1 Galemys pyrenaicus | reverse complement strand
GAGAGGTCTGCTGCGCCATGTGGGTCCCCTCCCTGGCCGGCAGCAGGGATCGAACTCGTGCTGCAGTGGCTGTGGTCTGCTTCATAGTGTGTTGCTTAATCCACTGCGCCACCAGGGAGGCCCAGGAATAAGAATTTAAAGTGTTGAGTAAAAGTGCCTGTTCCCAAATATCTTAATATACTCACATTTCTTTTTGATATTGATACCATTTCCTCACTGCAAGACCAAACACTAAGAGGCAGAAAAAGAGTAATGCTGCTACAATCACTGGCCAGGACATTCCATCTGTTTCCTCATCAGACCCTAAAAAAAGGCATAAAGAGAGAGCAATATTGGCAACTGGAAAATAGATGAACTGAACTATTTCTCCTACTTGAAACACGAGGCCTCACTGACCACAATTGTTCCCTAGAGTCACATAAGGCCTTGTTCTCATTTCTGTGTTTACACTGATGCAGTTTTTTGTTAAAATGTTTCATAAATGACATATATTTTTTTCATTTCCCAAGTTTTTCAGCAATCCCTGGCAGATGTGCCCAATAAAAAGTTATTTGTAATAACCAATGAACAAACATTATTATTTATAAAATTTATGAAACTATCATTTATATTCCAGTAAAGAAAACTTTACACATGAAATAAAGATCTGATTTTGGATTTTCTTATTTGTTTTTTGTTCTTTCCTTTTTCTTCTTTTATTGAGGTAACTTCACAATACTGTATAGGTACTAGCAGTACATTTTCTCACCACACCACCTATACCAAATGTACAGTCACCACCCACCACTAAGATTCCATACTGCTAAGATGGTGGGATATGACAGGGGTTTTTCAATAGGTCTTTTATCAATGCAAATATAGAAAATGTTCCACTGACTTCAGGAATGACTTAGTGGAGCAAGAGAGCTCCAGTCTTGCCCAATCACTTAAGCACTTCTGGAGGTACCAGGGTCTTAAAAATATTTGTAGGGCTCAAGTTCTGTGTTCAAACTGTATGCAAGATGACGCTCCAATGATCTGAACACTATGTGACTTTCAAGGTCAAATCAGCTGAGCGTTCACTAGTCAAGGGAGGATCACCGAAGTGAGAGCTGAATATGCCTTTGAATTTATAGTCATTATTTGTATTAGGAAGATCCTAACTTTATGAAATCTTTTGCCTTATGATTTAAAACAAGGATTGTATTTTGCATTAACAACATTTTATCAGTTAAATTGTTTCAACAACCTTGTACCTCAGACTGTATTTTCACAAGACTGAAAAGTTTTTCAAGGTTTTGCACCTGATGATTCTTCATTTTTTAAATTTTAATTTAAATTTATCCTCAGAGAGGGTTTTCCTCAACTGAAATCAAGTCCTTCTGTTAGACTCTGATAACACCTTGTTATCAGAGCATTTGTTATAGTGTTATAGCCTGGCATTTGCTACAACTAAATTTAATATTATGATTACTTAGTTACTATTATAATCTTAGCAGATCAAAATTTGCATTGTATATCTAAAACTTCCACACTGCTCATCAAATGGTAGGCACTCAATAAATATTTGTTGAGTGAAAAAGACATAAACCCCTACCCCCCAAGTATGGTAAATGACTTACCAGTACTTAGTATAGTAGGTACATTGACAGTTATGGAAACTTCTGAAAATTCTCTAGTTGTGTTTGTGAGGACATCACCTACGGACATAAAGGGGATATCTGAACTGATCCACAAAGCCTTCTAGACCATAAGAAATGATATAAAGTCATGATTGGATTTCACTTGTTACTAGAGAGTTCAGTTTGAATGGCCTAAATCATTCTAAAATACTATGTATAAAGTTAAGTAAGGACATTTTAGGATTCTGGTATCTAGCAGTTACTAGAGGAGTGAAATTTACTATTGGTTTGAAGATTCAAAGAGAAGCCATATAACATGTACAACTAAACAAGATCTGCTAAAGAATCTCCATGAGATATTTAAATGGTTATATGAGACTATCATTAAGTTGTAGCAATGGAAAGATGAGGTACTATTCCTATTTCCCCAGAGTATCAAATGTCCAGCCAATCAAAATACCGATTCTTTACACCCTAATGTATTTGATAAGGTCAACAAAAATTCTTTGGCCCTGTTGGAGCAGATAAATCCATGCTAACTAATCATTTCATTTTTGATGGAAAATTAAAAACTGAAATTAATTTTTATAGATTTAATTGGAAAAATGTTATGATGTAAATTTTATTTTGAAATAAAAAAGAAAAATCTATGACTTGGTCCTTGACTATTGTCGTTGAGTGAACAGGAAGAATTTTTATTTCATTTATTGTCATTTTCATGACCACCTGTTTTTTTTTAATCATCATGATGCATTCTTCAATTCCTGTCTGGGAGTGACTTCCTATTAGTGCTTTTCCACTTCTGCCGAGATAAAGCAAACCACCACCTTCCCTGACCCTAAGTCTTCCCCAGTTACTCACTGTGAAGTGTCAGGCCTGCACTCGAAGAGTGTGAACTGTATGTTTCACTGGGGACCCATGAAACTGCATGAAAAAGAAAATAATAGAAGAGTCATTGTTTTTAAGCCTTTCATTGTCTCTTTTTGACCTTTAATTATCTAATAATTATGAAAAAAAGGATGTTAAGGAATAGTTAAAGTAAGATCATTGAAATAGTTGTATAACACATTAGAATGTCCCCAAATAAAGTGGGAGCTGAGAGAATGCTGTGATCCAGGTATCTCAAATAGGGAAGGTTACAGTCATTGTCACTTAGAAGCAGGAAGAAGAAATAGAGGAAAAAGTCCAGAACAGGTTCCTCCAGGCCAGAGTGTGTTGTGGTTGTCTCATGCCCATTCAATCTTCAAAAAATAAAAGAAAATGAGAACCAAATGTGTTACAGCATACTTTAGTTAAGAAAAGGCTCCAATAGGACTTTGAAACCTTGTTAGAATATTCGCCACGGAACAAAATAGTTTGTAGTGCAGAGGGCATTCTTATTTTACTGTGTCAACAGTGAATTGTCAGGACACTGACAGTTGCCATAGGCCTGAACAGCAGCTGGGTGAGCCCCTTTGAAGCACTTAGAGGCAAACCTTACCCTTGAGGGGATGGCAGCCAAGGCAGACAGCACATATGGCTTTTTTTTAAAAGATTTATTTATTTATGCACACAAGAGCTGGGGTACAGGCCAGAGTCCAGGGAGGTGAGAGGATTCACCAGACAGAGTGGGGAGCAGAACAGGAAGATCTACTGAAAGACACTACTGAGGGGAGCAGAGGGCAAGGCAGGAGAGGTCTGCTGCGCCATGTGGGTCCCTTCCCTGGCCGGGCGCAGGAATCGAACTAGTGCTGCAGTGACTGTGGTTTGCTTCATAGTGCATTGCTAAACCCACTGCGCCACCAGAGAGGCCCCACATATGGCTTTTGAAATAGCTCTATTGACTCATTTTGTTCAGTGTCCCACCCCTGGCAAGAAAGACCCACTTCTTGGCAGGCTCCACATATTTCTATTTGATAACTGGTCTATAATGTAATGTAATGTGAAATAGCTGCAGCAGTACATGGTTGCAATCACTAGACAGACATTATGCTCATTTATTTAAAACATTAACATATGTGATTTTTTTCCAGTTAACTGTGTTTTGTGTGTTAAGGCCAAAATAAACCAAAACCAAATAAAAGCAAACCCCAAAATAAACCAAAACAAACATTAAGATCTCCATTAACCCTTCCCTTCCTTGATTTCTCCTTAGATGTGAATGATAATTGCAGCTGCAGAAAAGGCAAGGTATCAGGCCCTTCACAAGAGGTGTTAAGTCAATGTTTTCTAGGGATTGTTAATAGGACAATCTGTTATAGCTATTTCCACTCATGGTCATATAAGAGTAATGGTTGCTTATTATCAGCAAGTCAATATAAAACATTTTATAATGGTCATTTACATGTGGATACCAACAGTTTTTTCACCAAATACAGAGGGCCAATCTTTTCTGATCATTATTGGTTTTCCTAAAAGAGAATAACTAAATATAACACAATATACAAAATGGTGATACCATCAAAATGATCCATCCAAATTACAAAAATATCAATATTTAAAATCATGAGAACTGTTATACCACTTCATAAAACATGTTTTATACTTCGGGAATTTTTAATGTAAGAAAACTCCTAAAAATGTATGATAAAATTAAATGACGAAACGTATTTTAGAAAAGTAGGAAGTTATTTTTCTAGTTTTTAGCTTGAAAATGTATTTTAAAATACACAATGGGGAGCATGCTGAGAAAGGTGGAGAAAAGAGTTTCCAATTGATGGATTCAACATGTCTGGAATTAACTAAACGGTGTAAAGGAAAAACATCAAGTCCAATAATATTTTAAGTAAAAGTTCTTCAGCAAGATGAAAAGATGAGCCCATTCCTAGGGATCTACCCAAAAGGCAGAAAAACACCAATCCAAAAGAGCACCTGTACCCCATGTTTATCGCAGCACTATTTATAATTGGTGAGACCTGGAAACAACCCAAATGCCCAGAAGTGGATGACTGGATCAAGAAGATATACACAATGGAATACTATTCAGCAATCAAAAATGAGAAACTAGGGACATTTATAGAAACATGAATGGAGCTAGAGGGAATTATACTCAGTGAAACAAGTCAGAAGGCAAGAGAAAAATACCAGATTGTTTCACTTTTAGGAGGATTGTGAAAGAACAACAACTACAACAAAACATAGAAGAAAATTTAAAAAATAAAAACAAGAGAAAGCTCAAGGAAATGGGCAATTACAACCCAAAACAAACAAACAAGCTCAACGAGATCAAAAGGTTAAAGATAGACCAAAAGGAACATGGGTGGGGGGTGGGCGGAGGGAGGGGAGGGCAAAGACGGGGATGAGGGCATAAAGAGCACAAGGGACTGAGGTGATGGTGCACGGGTGAAATGGTGGTGAGAACTCCTTGGGGACTACAAATGTTGTCAAATACAATTAAATAAATCTAATGAGAAAAAAAAAAGATGAAAAGATGAGCAGTCGTATCAGTTGTTCTCACAGGAGAACATTCTTGTGAAAGTGTGTTTGTATAAACTCTTAAGTAAGATATAGTTGGCTACCTCCAATGATTTATCTTTCACTAAAACAAGACTATCTGTCATAATTTTGTATTACAATGTTCTCCTGGTTGTCCAATCTTCTTTAAGGCGCTCTGATCCCTAGAGCAACACAGCACAGGTGGCAGGGTTTGGATAAAGAGTCTAAATCTATAATTTAGATACCCAGTTTTCAGCATGAATTCCACATAGGCTAATCCAGCTGCCACTTTTAAGTCTCTGAGAGTCTCTCAGTGGAATTGTGTTCCTATTGTCTTTTTAATTGATTGTAATATTCTGTATTTTTCAAGGCATCATCAGGTTTAAATACTTAATTCTCCTTTAAGTCCTTTGAGAAACCATTTTCATCAATATCTATGAATGAAAATGCTTTGTCATGTGGAAGACAGAGTGGGGAGCAGAACAGATGAACTGACTGAAATACACTGCTGAGGGGAGCAGCAGGGGAGTCAGGAGAGGTCTGCTGCACCATGTGGGTTACTTTCCTGGCTGGGGGATTGAACTCATACTGCAGTGGCTGGTGATAGCTTTATAGTTCTGTGGCTTAACGCCTTGCACCACTAGGGAGGTCACGGTATCATGTCTTTTTGTAGATAAATACATATCGAAGTGTGAATATCTGAAGTTTAATAGCTGTTCCTTTGATAAAAGCTCAGATAAATTTCACTATTCTTGTAGGTTTCAGCAAACCAAGCTTCTCTGAAATTCTATCGCAATTTTGTATTACAATGTTTTCCTGGTTGTCCAGTCTTCTTCTTCTTCTTTTTTTTAATTAATTATTTTTGACATCATTTGTAGTCCCCAGGGAGTACCCACCACCATTTCACCCGTGCACCATCACCTCAGTCCCTTGTGCTCTTTCCGCCCTCATCCCCGTCTTTGTCCCTCCCTGCCTTCCCCTCCCCGCCCATGGTCCCTTTGGTTTATCTTGGCTTTTTGGTCTTGTTGAGTTTTTTGTTTGCTTTTGATAATAATTGCCCATTTCCTTAAGCTTATTCTTTTTTGTTGTTGTTGCTCTTTCATATTCCTCCTAATAGCGAAGCCATCCAATATTTTTCTCTTGCCTTCTGACTTGTTTCACTGAGTATAATTCATTCTAGTTCCATCCATGTTTCTATAAATGTCCCTAGTTTCTCATTTTGGTTCTGAATAATCTTCCATTGTGTACATGTACCACATCTTCTTGATCCAGTCATCTACTTTTGGGCATTTGGGTTGTTTCCAGGTCTTACCAATTACAAATAGTGCTGCAATAAACATAGGCGTACAGGTGCTCTTTTGGATCAGTGTTTTTGTGTCCTTTGGGTAGATTCCTAGGAGTGGGATTGCTGGATCCTATGGTAATTCCATTTCTAGTAGACTGAGGAACCTCCATACGGCCTTCCATAATGGTCAGATTAGCTTGCATTCCCACCAGCAGTGTACCAGGGTTCCTTTTTCTCCACATCCTCGCCAGCATTTGTTGTTGTTGGTTTTTTGATATATGCCATTCTTACTGGTGTAAGGTGGTACCTCACTGTGGTCTTGATTGCATTTCCCTGATTATAAGAGATGTTGAGCATTTTCTCATGTGCCTGTTGATCATGTGTATGTCTTCTTTGGAGAAGTGTCTTTTAAGTTCTTCTGCCCATTTTTTGATCGGGTTTTTTACTTTATTGTTCTTGAGTCTTATGAGTTCTTTGTATATCTTTGTGATCAGACCCTTGTCCATTGTGTGGAGCACAAAGATTTTTTTCCCATTCAGTGGGGTTTCTTTTTGTTCTGTTTAATGTTTCCTTTGTTGTACAGAAGCTTTTTATCTTGCTGTAGTCCCACCTGTTTATCTTCTCTCTCATTTTTATTGCTTTGGGGACTGCCACCTCGAAGGCACTGTTGAGATGTATGTCTTGCAGCATTTTAACTATGTTTTCCTCTATATAGTTTATAGTTTTGGGTTTTACATTTAGGTCTTTTATCCATTTTGAGTTGATTTTCATACATGGTATGAGATAGTGGTTCAGTTTCATTTTTTTTACATATGGTGGACCAGTTTTTCCAGCACCAATTATTGAATAAGCTATCTTTGTCCCATTGCATGTTCTTTGCGCCTTTGTCAAAGATCAGTTGTCCTGTCCCATCTTCTTTAAGGCATTCTGAGCCCTAGAACAACAGCAGAGGTGGCAGGATTTGGATAAAGGGGTCTCAACAATCTATTCTTCCAGACCCATCTTCCTCTTCATGAGTACGTAGTGGGCCAGCATCACCACTACCAGCAGGATGCATAAGCTGGCACTACCATGTCCATTCTTGCTACAGCCACCTAGATGGGCCTCTCATACTCTTCTTGACCATGAGAAGGAGATAGCACTAATGAGCTTTGGAACTGTGGAGCTTGTGTGCTTGCTGTGGAGAAACCTGACAGCTCCAGAAATGGATATTTGAAAAAGAAGATAGAGTTTTAAACCAAAGGAAATTTAAATGTTTAATTTGAAACTAACAACTAGGAGAATGGGTGGATAAGTGCTTTAGACCAATGTTTAGGAAAATGGAATGAGATATGATATAAGACATTAAAGATTTTAGAAATTGAGGTCAAGAGAGGTGATTTTAGAGAATCAGCCTCCCAGCCAGCAGGGAATAGAGGCACAGCAGGGGTTGACATGTAACCTGAAATAAGAGCAGGCCCACCATTGCTGTAGGCCTTGCCCCTGCTGTTGTCCTTCAACTCCTGACTCTGACTTCTCGATCACATTCTGCATATGGAAAGTAGAAGGGGTGTTATGAAATTATTAGGCCCAGCTACCTAGAACCTAGAAGTTGAGAAGAATTTATCCTGTAACACGATATACGCATTTGCAAGATTTAAGTAGAACACATAAATTCCAAAGAGGAAGGAATGCATTGACAAAGAACGGAATGAAGACCCCAGTGTAAGGTCAATAAGGGGTACGCAGAGATCTAGATGTGTGTGTACGTGTGTGGTGACAGTGAGCTTGTTGATTTTGTAAGTGGGCAAACTGGAGGCATAAGGAGTCCAAGGAGATTCATATCATTCTTCTGCTTGTCTAAGTTAGGCAGACTGATTTCATTGTGGCTTCAGGCCCTCTGAACCAGATGGATGACAGGAAAGACCAGAAAGACAAAAATAATCATGCTTCAATTTTCTGTCTCGTGGCACTACCACCAGTGTCAGGATGAAAATATGTCCCGATAGGTTATTAACCCTTTTACACTGGGTATTTGGATGATCATATTTGGTATTCCCATTTCATAAATGGATAAAGTAAAATATGTCTTTCTATTCTAAATTATAGGAAACTTAGAAGCTAAAAAAGGATTAGAGTACCATAATCTTAAATCCATAGTACTCTTCTCGTTAAAAGCCATTAACAAAAAGACTATTTTAAAACACATATTTATAAATTTAGTGTATAGGCAATGTATTCAGAGCCTTCTAGTGACAGTAAATATTTATGAGCTAGAGAAGCAGTATTTAGAGAAGCGAATATTACATAGAACATGGTTACAAATAGCAAGGTCACGAGAAACATTTCCAGTGGATTTTTTTCGTCAGAAATCCATCCACTATCATTCTTTTTTCTGACTCGAACATTACATAAATCCACTGAAATAAACATACTGGAAGAAAATGAAATCCTATTACCAATGCCTGTCATGTATTTTGCCAAATGCATCATCTAATACTGGATGTCACAATCCAGCAAGTAAAAACATGTTTCAAACACAGTTTTGGAGTGAGCAATCAATATTAACTGGTTGGATCTTATGTGTTTTTGTAAATGATTATAAATATAGTAACTCACTGCAGACAATTATGGATGAAAAGTGACAAGCAGTTAACAAGAACTTCTTATCCTTGTATAAGTAAGGTGGGTTTTTACTGCCAGGGAAAAATTGTTGGGTTTTAGAGTCCTTCCGAGATTGTAGATTCATAAGGCTATTTGTATGGTAATAGTGATAATGAAAGATATAAGGATAAAGATATCTGAAGATTTCAAGGGGAGAAGGACAGAAAATCTGAAAGATTATCGTGAAGGATTTCATTATGAATCTATTAAAAAGACCAAGTATATACTTCGTAAGTTAAGAGGCACTTTACAAAAGTAAAATTTCATCGAGGTAACTCTAGATTATACCAATATATGTTTCAGTTTACAGCATTTGAATTTGAGCTCTTTATATCACAATCACCAACAACATACTTATTTCATTATGCTTTGATATTTTGCTTTTGACATAAACATCTAAATAATAAGCCCATTTTTGTGTAATATATTTGGTAGTGAATTTTAATGCTTTTTTTCTTATAGATAATTGATGTTCCTAGATATATTTGCTAACCAGTCTCTTCTTTTCACTGCCATCTGCCACGCTGATTTTGACATATCTCAAATTCCTACTTATCTGTGGAATTCTGGTGTGCCCTTACTTCTGATACTGCCTCTTCTGTCTTGTATTTTGGTATTGAGTTCACAGGCTTCTATGCTACTACTGATATATTTGTTAAAAGAAGTACTTTATATTACATTATAGAAGATAATGCACAAATTAATAATGAAAATATGTCATGAATTAAAGATTAGGATTAATCCAAATCTGTGAACCCAAGATCCATAAAAGAGATTAAATAAATAATACTACAAAAAGCAATATTTTATATATATTATACATGCTCCTTTTCACTCTTTGACTTATTTCCCGAGAAGTTTCCAGCAATGAAATGACTGAGCCTGTGGATCTAGAAGGCTTTAAGAGGCTTTAAGTAGATAACTTAAATGCTTTCCAAAAGTGACAGACATTTACTCTTCTTGGCAAAGAGCCTAGATACTAGACTGAGAGTTCTATACTTGTGGCATCCAAGTTTTTCTCTTCTCATTGCTTCAACCACATTCCTTGCCACTTCCTCACCATTTTGTCTTTATCCTACACCCCTGAGACCAGTATATTTCCTGTGCAGACCCTGTTCATGCCTGCCAAAGCTCCATCAGCAGATGCTACTGCTACTTGGCTATATTAAAAGTAACAGACCATTTCTGGACCTCACACTGGGCTCTCTCTGCATTTTATCACTGACATGCATATTTTGTCTAACATGCTTCTTCATTTGCTACTCATTGCTTGTCCTTTCACCGCCATTAATCTTTACCTAGATACCACTTTCTTCATGAAGAGTTTTCAAGACCACCTCATTTAACATGGCAGTCTACCCTTGCTCTTGATTCTCATTGTCTCTCTTTACTGCTTTGTTTTTTCCCATATCACTTATCATTATTTATCTGTTTCTCTTCCACTAGAATTTGAAACTTAGATCTATTTGTTCATAGATAGAACTCCAATCCCTAGGACAATGTTAAATATGACAGGTACTTTGTAATTATTTTTAAATAGAATTATGAACAAAGAACATAGGAGTTAGTCAACAAATGTACTGCAGATTCCAAGGGAATCAATAATACTCACAGTTTTTGGCATCTGTCCCACTGGAGGTCCAGGAGTAGTGGGAACTCTGGGTAGTCACCTTGGAATTGCTGACTGAAAGGCACATTTTTCATATTCAGCCTTTTTCTAAAGATGTAATTTAACTTTATTTTGATATGCTAAATTTTTAATTTATGTGACTTTGGGGAAATCTGAAGTTGAAACAGGTTTCTCTTCATAACTCTAGTTGGCATATTAAGCAAAAGTTAGCTAGTTATTTTATGCCAACTTGTCACCACTTTGTTTTCTTTTTCTGTTTTGTCACCAATTCAGATCACTTGGGGTATTGTTAAGATTACTTTAATATTTCCTTAATATCCCACAACAAATGAAAGGTAAAATATAATAACAAATCACCAACTCTTGTGTTTAAGAATGTGGTGACTGCCATATCAATATGTAGTCATCAGATTACAATTGCTACAGAAAACTCCAAACAATAGTATCAACATTAAATGAAAAAATATATTCCTTTCTACAAATCTCACAATTATTATAGCAAAACTTATGAGAATGTTGTCCCTCTTGAGTTAAAAGAAGACCTCCTATACTCACTCTGAGGAGTGGATTCTGGAGTTGATGAACTCACATCTGCAAGGCTTATTGAAGATGTAGTTGGATATCCTATTTTGAAAACAAAATTCCCAAATTATTATAGGTGTTTACATATATGTCTAACTCTGCCACTACTCTTAAGAGGGTGGCATGCAGAACATACTAGAGTTGGAAAGAAAATTAGTGAATAAATAATCTAATAGTTTCATTTTATAAATGATGGAGCTGAATCCAAAAGGTATATATTTGTGGTCATATGTTCAATAGTCAACATTATTTATTTCATAGTAACTGAGTTTTCATAACTCCAAGTGTGTTTTATTTAAAATTTCAAAATACATTTTCATTGTTCATTTTGTGGTATCCTCTATTCTACATGTAATGACCAGTGAAGATAAGATTCCTGCCCTCATGGAACTTATCTTGCAATGAATATTCCAATCTTATATAATCTCTTCCTATACAAAAAATGTTTTCATATTTACTTCAATCCTAAATTTGAGAATCACCTCCATCTGTATAATCTGTCATTTCCCATTCTCTTCTTCTCTCTTTTTCCCTTCAAATAAAAGACTAGTTCATATCTGTTTGAAAATATCTCTGGTAATGAAACAAGGTAGATTGAGATAAGAAAAATATGAAATTACACTGCATTGAAAACATATTAATATCTCTTGGGCAGACAAATTCTTTAAACATTTTATGGATGTGCATTTTTCCTTTGTTCTAAATTATTTTTGAGGTGACTTACATAAATATGCAATATAAGGAGATAAACGCAGTCGACAGAAAAAAAAAGGGCAAGGAAAATAGTTAGAAAAAGCACGTTGAGTTCTATTGTAACCTGAGTGGGAATAGTAAATAAAGCATACTTCTTAATGTTGTGTACTCTTGATAAATATGATTTCCCACAGTTGGACAGAACTTTCTAGGAACTATGTTAAGAAATAAAGAGTATATCTTATGTTATTGATGTATAGCAAAACAGCAGAGTCAATTTTCAAGATTAATTTCTCTCCATTCTTTCTAAAGAGAACACTGTACTATGATCTTCAACAATATTCATACAATATGACAGCCAATATGTTCATTCACCTGTAAGCTTTAGCTATTACTAAATGGTACCAGCTTCCTAGGTGCCTCAAATCTGGAGAAAGGCATGCCTTAAATGGAAAGCATGAATAATCACGTCTCTGAAAAATGTATATGGAGAGTAAATAAACTATCATTGCAGCTTTGCATATATAACTAGCTCACACACAGAGATGAACAACAATTATTTTTCAATATAACTTGCCAGTGAACACCAAAGACCTGCTATTTCCCAACTCTGTGAATATAGTTGGACATAGGCCATATGTTAGAAGCTGCCTCAGATGCTGCCATGTGAGGAATGAAATGGGCAGTCAGCATCGGGACAGTGTTCTATAGACATTATACACACAGCTTCATTTATGTGAATAACAAGTACCCTGTACACACTAGAATTGGGGATGAAATTAAGAGAAAGAAATTAACCCCTTTCCCTCATGGAATATGTGACATCAATTCACTCCTCTTATTTATTTTTTAACTGGTTTTATTTTATTGTATTTTTTACTTTTGGCATTCATTTTAAAAAATTAACTAAAATTGCAATGCAACATTTCAGGTGCATTTAATTAAAAATCACCATGTATACCCAGTCTTCTTTCTGGTTCCAATAAACTATATTTTCTAGACTCATCTTCAGGCAGGTATGGCCCTAGACTGAGTCCTGGCTGATGGAGAGAACCTCCCACATACGATCTTTTATGATTTTTCCTCATATGTCATCCAGATATGATGCAGGATGACTCAGAAATCACAGCTTACAGGTGCCAGCACTCATGCAGGCCAGGTTCTTTCATGGCCTGGAGCACAGCACCCAGCCGCTGGCTTGGCCCTTGTGGCCCAAGAACAAATGAGCTTATATCAAGTATGGTGCACAGAAGGAAATTCTGGAGTCTGTTGTTAGAAACTTTTGCATCCCTTCCCTTGCAGAGAGTAAAAGCATAATCATACTACAAGTTGATAAAAGCTGAGGTAGGATTGCAGATTCCAGAGTGAGATAGATTAACCAAGGTATGGGAGACAGGGAGAGATTTCCAGAGGAAGTGACCAATCAACTAAGCCTGAGGGATGGTAGAAATTGGTAAGACAAGTTAGGATGGGAAAGAAGAAAAAAAGGAGAAATGAGAAGTGCTGTTCCAGAACTTTGCACAGAAAGGGGGGCCGAATTGAAGTCAGTTCAAAATGTTGGTGGCATTCTGTACAAAGTAAAGAGATGAGGACAGAAAGCAGCTATATCCCTAAGACTCCATGGAGGACACTGAACTGACCCTTATAAGATGCTCTAACCCAGTAGCAAGTTATGGTTATAGAGACGAAGTGAATTTGATATGCTTACTACATGGGCTTAACTGGAGTTGGTGAAAACTGAATACAGGAAATAAAGAAAAAGACCCAAATAATTCCCAATTTTCTGACTTGAGCAGATTTTTGGATTATGTAGCATTCACTAAGAAAATACACAGAAAAGAAGACATTTTGGAGGTGGCTAGAAGCATGATTGATTTTCAGTGCATATGAGACATTCATTCCCGCATTTGAATTTTGGGAGTGAAACTGGCTGCAAGTATATATTTGTGAGGCACCAGCATATAGACGAAACCGGAGTAACAAGGAGGGTAGATGTAGGAGGAAGAGAAGTGGGCGTAGGATGGAACAGTGAGGGCAACTTCTAAAGAATTAACTGAAAAAGAGGGAATCGAAAAGGAGGAGTCAGAGAGGCAGGAGAAAGCCAGGGGCGTGTGATGTTAGAGAAGCCAAGATGACTGAAGTTTCCCAGAAGCAGGTTAAGTGAGTCCAAATCAGCAAATATTGTTGGTGAACACTTTATGCTAGATGCCAGGTCAGTGGAGTCACATCCTGCCAAGAGGGTAGATTTCCATATAGCTCTTAACTGCTCGAAGTCTGCATTAGACCCACAGACCTGCATAGGGAGTCTAGGAGACAGATTAGCAAACCACTTGAAGATTTGTGAAATAGCTTAGTTACTAAAAGCATGAATTTCGGATCCAGATTCCCTGATGAGTCTTGGCTTGGTTATAAGTTAGATGCATGATCTTGGGAAAGTCTATTGATTTTTTTCTTCCCTTCTTCAAATCCCTCACTTGGAAAGTAACAGTATTTTTCTAGTAGGGTAATTGCAAAGATTGAGAGTCACAGCATCAAGCACTTAGGAGTGCCTGGCATGAGGTAAGTGCTAAAAAGTAATCTTAGAAGCTATAAAATGGGTCATCTGCAGTTTAGCTTAGGTGTCAAAAATATAAGCACAACCTAGAGACAGGAGACTTGAATCTCTCATGAATTCTACAATTACCCCATTTCCCTTGATTTTTCTTGAAGGAGATTAACTCAAGATAACCAGTCCCTCCACCCTCAGCTTGGCTCAAGTCAAGAATTATATTCCAAAATGCTGCACCAGAAAAGAGCTAATTGTCAAAGAGAGTGCTGGTTTGCTGGGGTGTTAGCTTTATGATGGAGTAGTAATAGTTACTGACATTGTCACCTGAAATTCTCTCTCTTCAATCTCATTTAGCCACCAGTAAGTAATTGAGATTCTTGAGCAGGAAGTTCTGGCTCCCAGTCAGCCACAATTTATTAATACTATAGGCATTGGGGTGGGGGAGGGCTGGGTGGGGGGAAAAAGTATTGTATAATATGAAACATTGTATAATATGAAACATTTTTAGATTAAGCCTTGATTGCCATGAGCTGAGTATTGGATCACATTCCAGTCACTGCAAAACTGTTATTACAGCATTGAGCAATGGCATTTTCCCACTCACATACTCACACACACTGGCTGGAAGACTAACTGAGGGGCTGTTGGAAGAGTTCAAGGCTTACATACAGTGGTAAGCATGATGCTGGGGCTCTGCTCCATTGCGCCCTCTAGAGGAGGCCCCCCACATCAAGAGCAGCTATGTTTTTGGTCCACCCGTTCATTGTAATTTCATGAACCTACAGATCAGAGTGAATTCGGATTTTATTTCCCTCACTGAAATGGTTTATCTTTGTCCCTCTCTACAACCATTTCTCCAATTCCTTATTTTTTTAATTTTATTTTCTACATTCATAAAGTTCTATCATTTTGGAACAAGGAAAAGTAAAAAAAATGCATAGAAATAAACAAAAACTTTGGGTAGTAAGAGATATGATATACTTCCCAATTACAGAGGAAGAAAGCGTAAAAGGATGGGGGCGGGGGATTGAGGAGGAAAAGGAAGGGAGACCATCCATTTTTAAGCAAGTTTCAGAAGAACAAAAAGAATGATCCATTCATCCTGGGGACCCATTCTTCATGTAGGAGAAAGTGAGGCTTTTATTGCCCATCTGCAGTCTTTTATCTGTCTTCCCATTGACAAATGCTATTCATTGATTCATTTATTATTCACTTATTCATTCTTCCTCCCACCCCTCTGGCCTCTTCTTACTCTGAGACCTGCCCTCCATCGGTCAGTTAGTAAGTGAAAGCAGAAAGGAACAGTTTTTAACAGGGTGATATCATATCAATAGTGTTCATGATGATGAGGAAAAAGAACTGGGAAGCAATCATCAGAGATCTTTGGACTTATTTGTAAATTATAGTAACATTACTTAGAGATCTCAAGCTAATTAACAACTGCCAACCAGCTTTTAAAATACTTCTTAACTTACCATCAACAGACATTTTCCCTAGCTTGTCTGATTGCCCGCACTGGGTACTGGCACTGATTATTAGCTTCATGTAATTTAATTCTGGCAGGAATCATTAGAATCCTGATGAATTATGATAACATGACTGTATATTTCATTTATATTAAAATGACTGAATAAATGTTCTTTTCTAGAGGTCAGAATGTAACGTGACATAAATCTTGCTTACTGCAGGTTTACTGCAGGGGAAGGAGAATTGGTTCATTTGATTCCATCTAAGATGCTGTTCAGGGAGCGTGTGGGAGGAGGAACACCGCCCCAGGCGTGCTTGCTTCCTTGATCTTTGTGTTACTTTGCTGGTTCAGATATCAGTGTCGCTCTATGCTTCTCACAGGCAGGCCTGTGGAATTTGTTGAGTGCTGAATGAGTGTTAATAAGTGTCTGGGAACAAAGGGACCAATGATGCCCAGTCACTATCCTCAGAAGCCCAAGGTCATTTCAGTCTGATTATCTCTAGCTGATTTTTTTTGGGGGGTGGGTGGTCTTGGCTAAGGGTCTGTACCAGGTTGAGAGAATGATCTCTTTTCTATGAACTTTGCTCAGCATGTAGAAGTCAGAGCTGAAGTCATTTAGACAACTACCTACAATAGATTAGACAAATACCCACTCCCTTCACAGCACCCTCCCCATGCATATACCCTGGGTCTTCATATCATGGTTCAAGGTTAAGACCCTTGGCATTTCCTGACCTGGGCTTTAACAATCTCTACATCATCACCTCTTGCTACTCCTTGCGTGCACGTTTTCATTTACTCACATTTGGGAGCCTCTTCCAATTGTGCTTGGCCCTTGATGCAATGATCACCTCCCCTGGAGCACAGTTCATGGAGGAAATGGACATTACTTCGAGAATCACATAAACCAATCCAAATATGAAAGCACATGAAAAAGGGAGAGCTGGGGCTTCCAAGGTGGTGCAGGGGTTAAGTCTCAGCACTGTGAAACTATCAGCAGCCACTGCAGCATGAGTCCCATCCCTGACCAGGGAGCTGGCCCACATGGTGCTGAAGACCTCTCCTGTCTTGCCTACTGCTCCCCTCAGCAGTGTATTTCAGTCTGTCTGCCTGTTCTGTTCCCCACTCTGTTTCTGGTGAATCCTCTCATCTCTCCCCTGCCCTCCTCCGGCTGCACCTCTGGCCTGCACCCCAGTTCTTATATGCATAAATAAATCTTAAAAAGGCATGGGGAGATCCTACTCAGTCTCAGAAAACTCCTCTGAAGAATGTAGTAGAAAAAGGAGGGGAGTAGAGGGGCAGACTAGGAGTCTTGCAGGCATAAGACACAGCAGGTGCCAAGTCCCTGCCTCGCACAGGGCTCTTGAGTAGCTTGCGGGACCTGCGCATCCCAGGGTTGGGCCTTTGAAGGCCTCGAGGAGCATCTGTCCTACGCATTGGACAGAGCTGGTGTGTGGCATGAGCCGTCACCGTGCGCACAGTGGCTGGCCTCAGCAGCGGCTGGTGGCAGTGTTTTGGAGAGCAATTCCTTTTTACCTTGAGCAATCATGCTTAGAGAAGTCAGAAAGAGAAAGAACAAGGCTATATGATTTTACTATATGCAGAATATAAGGAAACACAGCAAATGAAGAAACAAAACAAACACAAAAACAAACGTCTAGACTCTCACAGCAGAATGGCCGCTACCAGAGGGGAAAGAGGGGGTGGAGGCAGCTGCTGGATGGTGGGCGGACAGTAACCAGACACTTGGTGGCCTGTGCGGTGTGGTGCATACAGTTGCTGAGGTGTGAAGCTGCATACCTGATATTTACATGGTTTTGTAACCAATGTCACCACAATAAAAAAGAAAACAAGAATACCTTCTTAGTATCTGCCTTGAAGAGTCTGGGAGAGATGGGGGAGGGTTAGAAGCACAATGGAGGGTGAGTTGGTGGTAGGTGCTCTAGGTGGGATACATGAGTGGGAGGATCCTAATGTTATCACAATTAAAAGAGTAAATTATTTAAAAACATCAGATTTTGTAACCCTTCGGGACACATCTGAATGTCTCTTGACATAAAGCAGAACTTAAAAGATTTTATTTGTATTCCTCTCAGCCATGTCTTTAAAAAAAACTGTATGTATCACACATTTCAGTATATGAATGAGACCACTTGCTTTTTGTCTTTCTGTTTCAAGGTTAAGTTTATACTTTACAACACAGAGAAGCCTCTTCAACTGGTTCTATATGACGACAGACTATGTAAAAGTAATATGCCAAACTCAGCGAGGGAGAGTTGCTTCCTTTGTTGGCTGGTTATTTATTTTTTCTTCAGTTTGAAAGTTTGTCATTAAATCTTGCAGGTGTCCAGAGATACATCATAATGACTCGTTTTCAGGAAAGAAGGGGTTTAGAAGAAAACACTATTTCATACAAGATGGCTTGTTTATATTAATTCATAAACTGCCATGAGGTTAGATAACATTTTTTGAAAAACTTCCTAGTAGAATTTTATTTCAATCTTTAAAACATTTCTCACTAAAATTAAAATTACCTCTTATATTACCACTAGAAATCTGAGTTAGCTAGAAGATAGCTAGTACTGAGTTGAATGGAAGAGACATCATGTTCTATCAGAGCTAACTCTGATTGCCTGCACATGACATTAAGAACCAAATTGTGGGCCTTCCTGGTGGTGCAGCGGCTTGAGCACTGCATTGTGAAGCATCTGAGGCACAGCAGCACAAGTTCGATCCCTGGGCCAGGGAGGTGATCCACACGGAGAAGCAGACCTCTCCTGTCTCCCTGCTTCTCCCCTCAGCAGTGCATTTCAGTTGATCTGCCTGTTCTGCTCTCCGCTTTGTCTCTGGTGAATCCTCTCACCCCCTGTGACTCTGGCCTGTACCTCAGCTCTTACATGCATAAATAAATAAAATCTTTATTTAAAAAAAAAGGAACCAAATCTTTTAACTGGAACTCCTGCCATCTTCACTGCCAGAAAAAGGGAAAGATGGGAATGGCAAGGGCCCTTTGGTAGTATAGTTTGGGGGAAATACTGAAATATTTCCCAAACAGTTAAATTTTAAGAATCATTTAATGTAGACCTATAATGTGCCAAATAAAAGAAACAGATAAGCAGTTGTGATGTAAGGTAAATAAAGGATAAAGAGTAAAATGGCAATAAAAAGAGATAAGAAATGCTGATTTGGCATTCCTCCTTCAAGGAATTAAAAAATACAAGTAAAGATCACAACTTATTTTGAGATTAATGTTGTTTGCTGGATTTTGATGATGGGATGCCTTTCCTGACTGGATATCTGGGTCTTTGCTATACAGTTGTCCATCAGGCATATTCATATTTGATGCTCAGAATAAATATACGAAAAAGATATTTTAAGTTTAGGAAACAGTATTAAAGGGGTGAAAAGACTTGCCCTCAGTTTTAGAGCTAGTAGGTAGCAGAGACAAGAGTTGACTCCAAGCCTGTGTGACATCAAAGCCTTTATTTATTCCACTCTGGTGGCCTCGTGCAGCACGGTCAGCCTTGCTGCAGCATATGCATTGATGAAACCAGGGCTTAACCACAGAAGAATTCAAGCAGGGACCCAGCACTTAAACATTCAGAATAGAGGCTTTTTATTTTTATTTATCTTTTGAAAGTTTATTTTTTTAAATTTTATTTATTGAGGTGACATCAGTTTTCAACACTGAATGTGTTTCGGAGGTACAAAATGATGTCACCTCAGGTGCATGTCCTCCACTACGCCCCCTTCCCACTGTCTTTCCTCCCCACTCTCTTGAAGTCTGCATTCCACAGTCAGTTTTCTTAAGTTTGTATTGGTTGTTGTTGTCATTGGTCATTGACCCTTTATTTTTGTTTCTCTATTTTCTGCCTATAAGTGAGACCATCTGGTGTTTGTCTTTCTCCTTCTGACTTATTTCTTTTAATATTATCCCCTCTACTTCCATCCATGTTGTCTCAAATGGCCACAGATTTTTAAATAGTATTATTTTAATTTTTTAAAGAATTTATTTATTTATGCATACAAGAGCTGGGGCACAGGCCAGAGGTGGGTTGGGCTGTCAGAGGATTCACCAGAGACAAAATGGGGAGCAGAACAGTCAGATTTACTGAACTACACTGCTGAAGGGAGCGGTGGGTGAGACAGGAGAGGTCTGTTGCGCCATGTTGGTCCCCTCCCTGACTGGGGATGGAACCCGTATTGCAGTGGTTGCAGAAGCCCCATAGTGTGGCACCTAACCCCCTGTGTCACCAGGGAGGCCCTTGAGTAGTATTATTTTGCATATGCACCACATTTTTAAAATCTACTTCTCTGTCCTTGGGCACTTAGGTGCACATAACTTGGGCGCATAAATCTATACAAGGCTTTTTATAATCTATACATTTCTCTCATCATCACCACTCAGCTTCCTGCCATAAACCTTCAAACCCAACCATGCGCCTTTCTCTTTAGGGAGCCTTCCTTCGGAATCCCAACTTTCTTTGTTAAGCTCTTTTTCCTTTGTACTTTGTAAATGCTTCTTCATCCAACATATCTTATTGTGCTCAAGACTTATTGATAATCATGTGTTGTCACAGTCGTAGATAACAGAGATATATCAACAGACAAATCAGACAAAACCCCCCAAACCTAGCCCCCAAAGGCAGGGAAAATTAAACAAGTAATACACAGGATATTGAACGATGTTATGGAGAAAAAAATAAAGCAGGGGAAGGGGACAGGAAATGAGTCAGAGGGGAGCAGTGGTTTTAAATACAGTTGTCATGGGAAGACTCCTTTAAAAGAAGGTGACATTTCAACAAAAATTAGAAGATGAGGGTGTGAGTCATGTGGATTTCTGGGGGAAGAATTTTCTAGGCAAAGGAAACAAGTGAAAAGGTGGAATCAACTGGTATGTTGGAAGAACAGCATGGGAGCAAACTTGGCTGAAACACATCGAGTCGGTTGTGGGAGGTGGGGGGTGGATATAGCACTAGGGGTATAATTAATTGGATATAACATGTGGCAAACTTTATGTGTATCTGCCCCTCACTGCCTACTTTCCTCCTCCACTTAGTATTCATCTCAAGTAGAAATAGACATATTATTCTAAGACTAGATTATTTGTTTCTAATAGCATGTACACACACACAATATTAACAAAGATGGGCTAATTAATCAACCACTCTGTTTCCTACCATGAGTACCTTTTCTTTCCATAAGGAATTTAAAGGGAATAATAACAAAATGAAGCATTTTAATGCTTAAGGAGTCAGCTATTGTAGTAGGTATTTTGCACATCAAGTCTTTTCCATTACTTGTATTAAACCATTTGGAGAGGGAATTATCTATAGCATCATTTATTTTTCTTCTTTTTCCTCCACTTTCTCCAAGTATCCTTACTTCTGGCCACCCGTCCAGAACTCTGCTTTTTATTTGCCAACCCATCACACTGTTGCCAAGAACGATCACTTTCTGATATTCTCAGCAGGGAAACCATTATTCATTGTGTTTCCTTCCTTTTCACTCAATGATAAGTTTTTCTCTGAGTTACTAATAGTTACTAATTTTTATTTTATATAAAACAAGTTTTATATATTTAAGGTGATTTTTTTTTGGTGAACGTCATGTGGTAGAATAATTACTACATTCATGATAACCAGCTTATCATCATTTCTCACATAGATACCACTTATTTCTTCATAAAAATCTACTATCTTAGCAAATTTCCAGTATTGATACAGTATCATTAACCATAGTCATTCTGTTGTACTTTAGTTCCCTATCCGTTGTAATCAACATTGTACTTGCTCATTATGCTGATTGTCTCTTTGATATAGTAAATTATTTATTTCTGTTTTGTTGCTAGAGCTTTTGGTGTTGCATCTAAGGAATCATTGCCAAGGTCAAAGTCAAGGATCTTTACCCCTTTGTTTATGTAGGAATTGTAGAGTTTCAAGTCTTATGTTTGTTTTTAATATATTTGAGTTGATTTTTATGTATGGTATAATATTAGGGTCCCATTTAATTTTTTCCCAATATGATTTCTTGAAAAGACTATCCCATTGTGTTTCTTGGTACCCTTGTTGAAAACTAGTTGATAGGCTGCATATTTTCATGTTTAAAATATGATTTCTATGTTTTTACTACTGTTAATTTAAGTAAAAAAATACTTAATGGGTAAAGTGAGTTGCCAGTGAAGAAAATTAAAAACAACCTCACTCATGTAACTGCTTAAAAATACACTTTTGCTATATGTTCATAAATTTTATGACACTGTATTTCTGTTTAAGTATGTGATGTTTGGGCTGTATTTCTATTTAATAAAGCTTTTCATTGTTAATTAAATGAAGGTATGTAGCTTTTTGAAGAGATTTATAGTCTGTAAATAAAAATTGGTTATAACAATAAAAAATAAATAAAGAAAATGAGTTTAATATATGTGCTTGGCTTTGGTCTATGTGTCTCTTTTTATGCCAGTATCATAATGTTTGCAGCATAGGGTAAAACTGGGAAGTATGATGCCTCTAACTCTGCCTGTTCTTTCTGAAGATTTCTTTGGCTGTTTAATGTTTTCTGTGGTTCGATGTGAATTTTAGGATTGCTTATTTTATTTATGTTTAAAAAAGTCATTGAAATTTTGATAGGAACTGATCATATTTATGGATCTCTTTAGGTAGTATGAAAATTTTAGGAGTATTAATTCTGTGAGTACCAGATATCTTTTCATTTGTTTGTCCTCTTCAATTTCTTTCATCGGTGTTTTATCAACTTGAGTATACAAGATATTTTACCTCCTTGCTCAAATTTATTCCTAAATATTCTTTTTTGACACTGTTGTAAATGGGATTGTTTTCTTGATTTCCTTTTTAGATAGATTGATGTTGATGTCACTTTATTTTTCTAAAGAGCTACATTTTAATGGATAATACAGAATGAATTGTCAGATCCTCTGCCCATTTTTTAATTGGATTGTTCATTTTTTTATTATTGAGTTCTATACCTCCATTTCAGATGAAGTTCCAAAGGTTAAGAGTAACGTTACAGACAAGTCATCCTTACTTCTAAAGCAGAGTCTGTATTACCTACCAAGGACATACGAAGACAGAGTAGAGTAGGTCTGTCAATTGTGGTCCATCCTCAAACTCAATGTCATGTGAGAGGGTGGAAGAAGACTAGGTGAAAATTTCTTTGGTGAAAGCTATCAGGTTACTCTATGTCGGTCCCCTTTCATGGGGATGGGGAAGAAAAATCTGCTCCCTTACTTTAGCCCAAATGAAGTATAGTTTTAAGAGAACCGCTCAAAGCTCATGGTCTGTGTGTCCCACAATTCAGAACAGAGGGGACCAGTGCCTGTCTCCAGCTAAAGAACCTACATTGGGAACCCATGTTTGTTAGCAGTCCTGAACAGGCCTAAAAAAGAGAGATCTGACCACAATGGGAAAGAGAAACACTTCCCTCAAATATAATAGGAGCGATTTTATCCCACACAAATCAGGATGCCCTGAAAGGAAATCCAACCTAGAAAGATTTTTTTTTTTTTTGAAAAAGGACCTCAAAATGGGACAGACCTCCAGAAACTCATGGACTATAGGGGGACTAGGTAAACGATGGGAGGAGAGGTATGACTCGCACCAAAGAACAGAAGCCACAGGCTGGTCTTTGGTTTCTGAGAAACCTGCCAAAGTACCCCATGAAGTCAATTTTTATTCTCCCTATCCACAGGGTACTGTATTCAGATTAAGCCACCTTACAAGGAAGCTCTTTCCTCACCTACATCTCTCTTCTTTTCCCTACCTGTGACCCCTGCAAAGAGCAGTTGAAATCAATGACTAGGAGTGGATGAAAGGATGAGCCAAGAAATCATAAAAGGGTCTCTCAAAGTCTCTTCACCACACCTTACATTCCACACACCTTACATTCTCGGTTCCACAGATGAGACAACATACACTGGGAGGGGTGGGGGAGACTGTCTGGATTAAATGAACTTTTGAAAGTTTTGACATTACATTTGACAAGCCTTTTTAATAATTGACACAAGTCTGTTCTTGCGTCTGAAAGGAACCAGACACATTTATTATATAATAATCACCAAAATAGCTAAGGAACAGCCTGAAATTTTGTTCAGTGGTCAGGAAGCAATTATTTAACAGAGCTCATTGGGCAAAGAACTATGGGAACAGGAAAATTATTTTTTTTTGCTAACCTACCCAGTGTAGTTTATTTATTTAGACACAAAGGCAAACATTATTTGTAAGTTCAGCCTGTAGTTGGGTGATTTGGTTCATCACGTTCAATTTTCCAAGACTTTGCCTTATTCCTGTCTAAAATTGAAACTGAAATTTTCTCAAGCAGTAGTATTTTCACTGGACCCTCCAATCTATCGACATAACTTCTGTAGGCATAGCCACCTAGTCTCCTTGACATATGTGTAATTTTACTCCATTAAATTACCGGCAGCACAAAGAAACTTTGAAATCATAGCGACATCAGCTAGAGGACAGTACTGAGAAGACTCTAGGTCAACAACTACCTCTAATCACAATCAAGTCATCTCTATGACCCTGATTCCAGCATAAGGAAGATACTGACCTTCAGCCTAGCATAAAGGAGATGTGTTTAATGAAATACTAATCCCCCCACAAGACTGTTTTCCATGGGAAGCAGGTTACTGAATGTCTAATGGAGATGGGCACTGCTGGGTGACTGGGCTCAAGAGGGTTTTGGAGTCTCCCCCCTACCCCCACCTCCTAGGGAAGATGACCAGGTTCATCACACATCACACAGCGCCTTTGTGGACCCTGAGGAGTAGTTATCTGATGGCTTTTCCCCAGAGGTACTTCACCCCAAAGGTGGGAAAACCAAACAAATTGTTCCATCATAACCCAGTGTACCCTAAAACCAGCTCTTGACAGGGTGAGGAGAGACTGAAAGAGAGTGACACCCACTGTGGGCAGGCAGCAGTGTTTATAACCAAAGGAACTTCTACAGACACTTCCTCTTGAGTGGCTGCAAGATGAGTACTTTTTTGTCCCTGCCTGCCAAATCTTAACGGTTTTTATAGACGCTTTTACTGAGTTTTGTCACAGGCACTGTCTACATGCCTCAGCCACACACTTTATCTCAGGAATACGTCCTTGGGCAGCTTCTGAGCATGAGGAAGGTGAGCAGAGGGCACATTCCAAGAACAGGGGGTGGGGTAGGGCTCCTCTAATTGCTTGGGTCCAGCTCTGAGGGCAGCAGGTGGCCGTGTTCTTTTGATTGAATTTCCCAGAACAAATATCCAAAGTAAACCAGTCATCAAGAAGGCCATCTGATTTATGGGTGACAGGTATGGGGAAAAAGAGAATCTGTCACAACCTGCAGATGTGTGCCCCAGGTGAAAGCTGGGAAAAAGATGCAGCGCCAGAATTCCCTAGGACTCAAGGAAAGCGATGGAGTTTCATATGGAGTATTTAAATTCCTGTCTTGGGGGCAATGAGAATTATAATAATGCTGAGAGGGCATTTGTAATGAATGCAGCAGGTATTTTTCCTGATTAATTTCCAACTGAGGAAATGTTAGCCTCATTCCCAGAAGTTGCATTTCTCAAAAAACACTGGTCCAAAGAGGGGGTGATGAAAGTAGGCATAACTACTATGCGCACTTTTCACAGCAGCTCCACCGCTTTCACAGTGCAAAGGGTTTGTTCAGTGTCTAAAGACATTTCACGGATACTCAGAGGTGGTAGGGCTCAGGTCTGAAGTCAGAATGTGTGGTTTCCAACCACTCTGGGCTGTTGCACTTTCTGCATGACTTTGGGTAAGTTATTTAACCTCTTTGTACCTCAGAATTTTCATCTGTAAAATGGGATAATGACAGGGTCTATATAATTGTGTTGCTGAGAGGATGAGATAATACATTTGCTACTTCAGAATGGTGTCAGGCACATAAAAGACATTCAAATAGTAACACATGTTGGAAGTATGGTTGCTTACTGCTCTAATACAAAACGGAAGTTGGTAAAATGTAATTGATAGGAAAACACTGGAAGACCCTTACAAGTTAGTCTTCTGAAGCCCCTTTGCTTGTCCTCTCCACGTGTAGGTGGACACCCTGTTGCGCCTGGGGTCACAGTACTCTCACTCTTTTTAATTTAACCAGCATCTTCTTTCCCTATTTGGATACCTTGTATGCCTTTTTCTTGTCTTATTATTTGCAGACGATATGATAATATACATAGAGAACCCCAAAAGCGCTACAGAAAATCTAATCAAGCTAATTGGCCGGTTTAGCAAAGTAGCAGGATACAAAATCAACACACAAAAATCAGTAGCCTTCCTCTACACAAACAACCAAGCTGAAGAAGAAGAAATAAAAAAAAAATCCCCTTTATAATTGAAACCAAAAAAATTAAATACTTGGGGAAAAAATCTAACAAAGGAAGTAAAGGACCTTTACAAAGAAAATTACAAAACATTGCTAAAAGAAATAGAAGAAAATACAAAGAAAAGGGAAAAACATCCCTTGCTCATGGATTGGAAGAATTAATGTCATCAAAGTGGCCATCCTACCAAAAGCAATCTAGAGATTCAATGCTATTCCAATAAAAATTTCAATGTCATTCTTCAAAGAAATAGAAAACAAACTGATGAAATTCATATTACGACACAAAAAAACCTCAAATAGCTCTCCTAACTGACAAAAAGGGAAGTGGAGGGATCACACTTCCAGACTTCAAACTTTACTACAAAGGCACAATAATAAAAACTGCATGGTATTGGAACAAAAACAGATGCATAGACCAATGGAATAGAATAGAAAGTCCAGAAACAAACCCACAAGCTTATCAACAACTAATCTTTGACAAAGGAGCAAAGACACATAAGGGCTTACACATAAGACCTGAAACCATAAAATATCTAGAAGAAAAAGTAGGCAAAACCCTACATGACATACACATCAATGACATCTTTAGAGACACAACACCTAAAG
>JAGFMF010011942.1:8390485-8405021 GCA_019455555.1 Galemys pyrenaicus | reverse complement strand
AAAAATACCAGATGGTTCCTCCCCTAGGAGGAATATAAGGGAAACAAATAAGGATCAAGGAAAGGAATAAGAACAATAATAATAATAATAACAACAATAAAGACACAAAAACCAAAAATGAAAAGACAAGGACAAATTGGGTACACTTGGTGGGGAGGGGAGGGGGAGGGTTGAGGGAAGATGGGAGCACGAGGGACTGAGGTGATGGTGCACTGATGATAGGGTGATGGGGAATACATGGGAATTACAATTGATGTCAAATATATATAATTTTTTTAAAAAAAGCAATATCTATGAAGCAATAAAATAACAAAAACAAAACTCCTCTTTATAAAGCAGTACTAAATTTTGTGGAATACACATTTGAACATGAGGGTTTATATTCTGGAAATTGGCAGAATCAGATTGAGGTACTGGTTTTCCTCGGGTCACAGAGAGACCGCTGCCTGCTCACTGACAAATATATATAAATTTAAAAAAATGCTAATAAATAAAATATAAATAAATAAATAAATAAAGGTGTTTAAAAAATAATAATAATTTAACCAGCATCACTGTAAATCGCATTGTTTGGCCTTCTTACTCTCCGCTTTTGCTGATACCACGGCCTGCAGATACAGCTGCTGTTTTGTTTGCGTTTTTCACATGTTTTAAAGCCACAGTGGCTAGTTGCTGATACGCAGACCACAGCCCAAATCCAGAGTTCATTAACTTAAACTTGCCCTCACCTCACTGCTGCAACCTGGCAGCTCCTCCCCAACAAGCGCATGTCTCCTGGCTGTCTTCTCATATCCCGCACTCAGTTTGTCTGCACAAAATGATTGCCTGAAGACCAGTCATTCCTTCATGTCTCTTATGGCAATCTCTTTCCTTCCAGAGCTCTGAGCAGACTTCTCCAGCACTCGCTAGATTTTTTTTTTATTTTTTATTTTTTTAACTTTTCAGTGTCTGAATACATCTAATAAAGGCCTAACATATCAGACAGCAACAGAGGCATCCTGACACCTGAAGACAGGCACCGCATGATCAGTGAAGAGGCCAGAAGTGGCTGTCACAGAAAAACCACTGGTCTTCCCACTGCCTTGAGACTGTGCAGGGCAAATGAATTAATCAGCCTTTTTGCACCACCAGCAGCTGCGGCTATGACCTGCAGTCTTGATTGTGTCAATGCAGAAGTCATGTGGGCGTGGGGCAAGGTGTGGGCCTGTTTATGGACACCTGGAGCATGGGTGTGCGTCTATGTGCAAGCATGCACACCTCCGCCTAGGGGCGGACATAAAAGCAGCAGCAGCAGTGGGAGAACAAGTAAGGGGCATAACCACACAAGAGGCAGGACCATGAGAAGATGCCAGAGAGTGCCCAGAGAAAGAGTATAAAGATTTGCCACTCCCTGAGCCCCTGCCTTACCAACCTGCAGGATTGCTGCTACAGCCCCTCTCTGGGCTCCCCTTATTAATTTTAGAACCCAGTATCCAGACCTGCAAGGGATCTTCTGATGTGCTGCCCTGTGATTTGTACTCAACTTACCTCATCCAGCCTGGCAAATCCTCCAGGTTGATTCCCCACCCAGTTCTGTCATGCTGTCTCTTAAGCTAGTAGTTTAACTGCATTCCTTGGCAACTGCTAATTTCACTCTGACACCTACCCCCTCACCAAGGTTCAGGGGTGCCTATCTAGGGGAACTGGCCAATAGCTAGAGTCAGACTGGACCTTGTATTTTCTCCAAAGTTTCCAGGAGTTAAAAGATCTACAGACAGTTAGATAAGTTTTTAGAGGGGGCTTACTATGGAAGTGAATATCATCAGGTCCAAGACATAAAATCAGGTGTGTACACATAAAATTGGAGGCACACTAAAGGTCTGTGGCTTGATGATCAGTGAAGTGGGAGATGAGGCAAGTGGGATCTACCAGATCAACTCTGGGCAGCTGGGACCCTGTCTTATCTTTGTAATTCTAGCACCTCAAAAATTCATGGCACGCAGGGACTCCCTGGTGGCGCAGCAGGTTAAGCAATGCACTATGAAGCAAACCACAGCCACTACAGCACGAGTTCGATCCCTGCAGCCGGCCAGGGAGGGGACCCACATGGCATAGCAGACCTCTCCTGCCTCACCCACTGCTCCCCTCAGCAGTGTGTTTCAGTCAGTCTGCCTGTTCTGCTCCCCGCTCTGTCTCTGGTGAATTCTCTCACCTCCTATGACTCTGGCCTGTACCCCAGCTCTTGTATGCATAAATAAATAAATCTTTTAAAAAAAATTCATGGCACGCAAGAGGCATTTAATTTTTGTTTGTTGAATGAATTGTCTGCAGGATTGCTGCTGGCATTTCTGGGGTCTGCTCTCTGGGTTTACATAACATGTAGACAACTCACAGCCAGTGGATTAAAAGCTCCTCTGGGTGACAGCAGCTCCAGAGTTAGGCTTGTACTGCCCACGCTAGACTTGTCAGGTGTCTGATTGTTCTATGTGGACTTGTCTCATCTTGCTACTTAGCTTGTCAGTCCATGTATTTTCCTAAGATAGCATTGCAAATGCAGCTGAGATTCAGCAAACACCAATTAGTTCAGGCTGAATTGAGCTGGGCTTCCCTGGTTAACACTTGAAGTTTGTCATGAGTTGTATGATTGCCCATCTCTAGTTAAAGAATATATTTTTTCCATTATCTCCAACATTTGATTTCAAAATATCCTTTTATTGAGGGAAATAAGAATATGAATTACATATATAGTTTAATAATTGCTGCTGAATTATATAGCTCCTACAAGTTGGAATAAAAACAACCTTTTGAAATTCACTTCCATGACACGTTCTATCTCGCTTCCTCTCTTAAATGAACACACAAGGGTACATACTACTAGCTGCAGAGGTAACCTGTTATCATGTGATTTCCCAATTACCCTCAGGTTGTCAATACAAAATTTGGATTTTTCAGTAATAATTCAGTGATTATTCAAAGAATATAAGATTAAGATAAAATCAACCATGGGTTTGAGATATAAGTAGACTGAAAATTGTTCATAAAATAATCTATTGTCACTACCTTAAGAAAGGTACAGATTTTATAAAGTGAAAAATAGCTACTTTATTACACCTGAGCCTGGATAAAAAACAACATTTTTTCAACCACAGTATCGATGGCCCAGATGATTCTTTGTTGTGGAGGCTGCACTGTCCTGTGTTATAAAATGTTCAGCTGTAGGCCTCCCTGGTGGCGCAGTAGGTTGAGCACCGCACTGTGAAGCATCCACGGCACAGCAGTGCAAGTTCAATCCCCGGCCAGGGAGGGGCCCCACATGGTGCAGCAGACCTCTCCTGCCTCACCCGCTGCTCCCCTCAGCCGTGAATCTGATCTGCTTTCAGTCCATCTGCCTGTTCTGCTCCCTACTCTGTCTCTGGTGAACCCTCTCATCTCCCACAATTCTGGCCTGTACCCCACCTCTTGCATTCATAAATAAATAAATCTTAAAAAAAATGTTCAGTGCTCACTAGATGCCAGGATCATCCTACTCCCTCTGTGATGTCCCCACACATTAATAGACAGCTCTGGGGACTGGGGGAATATCCTGGTGAGACTTGACAATTTGAGTCCTGAGATCCCATGTTGATTTTTGATTCTCTAGAAATTTCCCAGTATATAGCCTTAGTTTCAAGCAGATCAGATGGCATTTGTTCTATTTTTTTTAACACACATTTATGTGATTTTTCTCTCTTCCCCTCTCTATATACTAGAGTTATATTAGATTATAGCCTCATTAAGCATTACAATTTGCCTTTCCCTTTCCTAGAATTTCTTTATAGAAATCAGAATTGTGTTCAGTCTGATAAAAGCATTTAATGCCTGTCAGCTAGCCCTATATAAACCTCCCCTAGAAGAAATACATTTCTGTTTTCAATTGACGGGTTTATATGTCATGGCAGTATGACCCAACCCCCATCCTGGCCCCTGCCTCTCTGCCCTTGGTTCATAGTTATAGTCTCAGCACCTAGAAGAGATTCTGGTACACCAGAACAGAGTAAGTGCTCAAAAAATATTTGGTGAATGATTTCACTTCCTTTCTGAAAAAAAAAAAAAAAAAAAAGTTCTGGGTCTCCCTGGTGGTGCAGTGGGTTAAGCAACGCACTATGAAGCAAACTGCAGCCACTGCAGCATGAGTTCGATCCCTGCTGCTGGCCAGGGAGGGGACCCACATGGCGCAGGCAGACCTCTCCTGCCTCGCCCACTGCTGCCCTGGGCAGTGTGTTTCAGTCAGTCTGCCTGTTCTGCATCCCACACTGTCTGGTGAATCCTCTCGCCTCCCACGACTCTGGCCTGTACCCCAGCTCTTGTATGCATAAATAAATAAATATTTTAAAAAAAGAAGACTGTTCATTGGTCATAAATTTATTAAAAAAATGTTCTATGGGGTCATTGTCCCATTTCTTTCTTTCTTTTTAGAATCCTTAGGTTGCAACTAAAATTCTTTTTTCTACATTTTCTAAATTTCCAATCCCAGTGACCCCAACTTATCTAGTAATATTTCCTCAAATGCTCATGAGCATCTTTGCCATGGCACAACTGTTCGCTTTGTTGAGAAGATTTCTCAAGCCCTCAACTTAGTCAAATGAATATAATACACAATTCAGTGTGTTGCATTTCTTTAAGGTAATATCTTCTGCCTCTACAAGCCATTTCCTTACTCAAAGCCTAAGACTTACTGGTCTGTACCTCAACCTGAACATTTAATTCTATAAGATGCGGCACCTTTCCCTGCTCCTTTGAATGCTCACTGTCACGTGTGTGTGGTCTTTCTCCAAATACACTGCAACCATTCTGCAGACAGACACAGACACAAATGATCATTTTTAATACCGTAGAGTCTATTAAATAGCACCTATATAGTGAAGGAACATTTATTCTCATATTTTTCTTTATTCATTTGTTCAACTAATATTTCTTTTGTGTGATTACTCTGTGCTAGGCCCATGGTAGGAGGTAAAAATATACTTGGTCCCTGTCCTCATAAAGTGCATAGCCAGTTGATAAAATATGGTATTTAATGTAGTGAGAATTGTATCTAGAGATAAAAGACATTGATGTGAATACTAACTTTGCCATTTCTGTGTCTTGTGATCTGGAAAATGGGAATGATAATGCTTACTCTACTTCTTAACACAAAGAATATTAAATCACATTTAATTCTGCATGCAAATAATTCTTAAGTGACAGGAAATGGCAGTTTCAATTTGTTCACAAAATTCTTCAGTATTCTTCCTTTCAAGAAATGGAACCTAAATATGTTCCTCTTGAGTATGTGATGGACTAAGTGATTCACTCCTAACACAGAACAGTGATGGCATGTAGTTTTGGAGACTAGGTCATAAAAAGCCATGTGGTTTTGTACTGGTCACTTCATTTCATGAAGAACTTGGTCTGGGGAAGCCAGCTACCAACTTGTTTGCTGCCAGAAGGAGAGGCCCATGGGAGTAGGGACAAATTTCTTCCTATGAGCTGGGAAGCAGCAGCCTCATCCCTGCCATGCTTTCAAGTGACTCTGGCCCCAGCCTCATGAAAAGAAGCTGAGCCTGCCCCCCAGCTAAGTGGCTTCTGGGTCACCAACCTCTAGAAACCATGAGACAATACCAGCTTTATTGGTTGCTAAATTTGGGGGGTAATCTGTTCTGCAGTAATAGATAACTAATACACAGCACTATGGAAATCTAAGGTATTCTTTTTGAATATGCTATTGCTATTTTTTTATTGATGGAGAAGTTCATAGACTACAATGATTACTGCTCTAGAATGAATTAGACATGAGAGGAAAAGAAGCTTCAAAAAAAAAAAAAAGGAAATAAAACACATAAACTAGGAAATATCAGATATGTGTAATATTTCTGATAAGCAATCTGCAGGCATTTCTTACTTAGCTCCAAGCTTTAGTTGCTGAGAGGTAACAACTGTGATAGTGACTGCGGACTCTAAGCCAAAGGTTCCCATGAAAAGGAATTGCTTATTCCTACTGACCTCTTTTGTTTTATTTCCTTCTCATTTTGTATGAAAATAAATAGTTTTAATTAAATTAATAATGAAAACTGTACTTCTATTTTTCACAGATTATACATTTTTGCATTAGAGAAAGTCAGCATGGATTTTTGTTAAACACTAAGAGCACAGATAAGGGAATTTTATTATTTGTTTCATCAGTGCCAAATTCTGGTTCATTGCTTTCCTTTGCCGTAGTAACACTGACCAGCTTGACCTCCATTATTAATAATGCCACTGGGAGGCTGGATACCAAGGCTTCACCAGTCAACTTTGTCAAAGTCAATTTGAACCAAATCAAATTTAAATTTAAGACCATCTACCTACCTTTACCCCACAGAATCCTCATTTGTAATCAATTCTTAAATACCCCACTGAGAACACAGGAGGAGGACTATTAATTTATTAACCTACTTGATAGTAAACACAGAATTTAAATTTCTTACTTTATATTTATTGAGCCTGATTTGCCAGGGCCTCAAGTGAAGGACTTAGGCAACTTTGTTAATGCCCTGAAGTCATGAGACTATTCCTTAATATTTCTATCTAAAATGTCATAGATAGTAAAGAGCATACATCATGCCAATTTCCTAAAAGATTTTTAGCAGTCTACTTGGTTAAAGGAATATTTACTCATGGAAAATAAAGAATGAAAGTATTCTTACTTGCAGGAGATGTGCTTTTGGCGGGAGAAGATTGAGTGCCGAATGTCAGTTCTGTAACTTTGAGCGGCAGATCTGTTGGAGGGTTCACTGATCCTGAAAGAATAAAACACTGACAATGAACAAAATATTGCAACAGAAAGACAAAGTATTGACTTAATCCCCTCCTCCCCTACTGCCCCCATCACTTCTTCCTCTAACAAATCGCACTGAGGGCCTGCTATGGGCAAGGCAACAAGATATATCAGTGAATGACAGGGTCATGTGGCTATCTTCACAGTGTGCACAGCCTAGAGAACAGACAGGTAGGTGGCAGGTACTCATTTGAGAGTGAGATAGTGGAAGTGCACGGTGTACAATACAGAGGAGGGACACCAGTCAAGGCAGGGCAAGCTTCCTGGAGAAAGACATTTAACCATTGGGAATCAGTAACCTTCACACCATTCCAAGACTGCAGCCCTAACTATGTCCAGTTTTCTATAAAGGAAGTGTACCTATTTCTGAGTAGGGGGGATGGGTTTATGCAACCCACAGAATCTTCTCCACCCAAAGCTCCCAGTAATCAAATGCTTGCACTTCCAGAGGGTTGGGCAGGACCTAAGATGCAGATTGTAGCCTTAGAAAAAGGGAAACACTTTCTCTCATAAATTATTCTACTTTTTATGACTATGTTATGAATTATAATATCTCTGAAAATAGGAAGGTGGTAAAGATGTTAATAGCCCTGAAGAGTTGTGATATTGATTTACAAATCTGTTTAGTTTTATAAGTGTTCCTTTACTGTTACATATGCATATTTGACAGTTGCCATTATAAATTTCTATTTTTTATAGGCATATCTATTGTCAGTGTATTTGTTGAGACATTTGGAAGATGAGACACATCTTCCAGCACGTGAAACTGAAATCTCTATGATTTGATCTGGTTCAGAGTATTTTTTTTTTAAAGATTTATTTATTTATGCATACAAGCACTGGGGCACAGACCAGAGGTGTGGGGGGGGGGGTGGCGAGAGGATTCACCACAGAGAGCGGGGAGCAGAACAGGCAGATCAACGGAAGCACACTGCTGAGGGGAGCAGCAGGAGGCAGGAGAGGTCTGCTGTGCCATGTGGGTCCCCTCCCTGGCCGGCAGCAGGGATCGAACTCATGCTGCAAGTGGCTGCGGTTTGCTTCATAGTGCGCTGCTTAACCCACTGCGCCACCAGGGGAGGCCCTGGTTCAGAGTATTAAGTAGAATGATCCTACATACCTTTTTTGGTAATTATAAAAAAACTATAATAAGTAGAATGACCCTATATCAATTTCAAGTCATGAAAGTCTTCTATGTGCCAGATTCTGTACCTCAATACTAACATCATTGAGATACAGTCCCTATTCTTAAGGGAATAGGTGGGATTATTGATCCTATACATATATGTAAGGAAAACTACATAAGGGAATAAATGGGATATAATTGTCCTATACATAATTTAGTCATTCCTAAGTACAGATATTAAATAGTATAAATATAATTGTATATATAATTGAATGTTATTGGTGACTCAGAAGGAATTTTAGAGTTTTTCAAATTTCTCTTGATCATTAGCACGTAAATGTTCATTTTCATCATATGGTAGGGTACTAAATGCTAATGTTTTTAAAGAGTTATTATTAATGAAATTTAAACAAAATATTGGCTGTTTGCACCAGAAGTTTTAGGAAACAGGAATCAGTTACTTTTTATTTGAAGAAATTCTTTCCAGTAGAGTCCCACTTGTAAAATAAAGCTTGTTAATTTGAAATTCAATAATTTTTAATTATGTAGAAGAGTTTTCTGAAATTAAAATATGAGAATAATGAGTATTCTATTCCAATTTGAAATGTTTTGAATTTATAGCAGTCTTGGCTGCCCCTTTTTGACCCTACTAAATAGACAACTTACCCAAGGAAAACATTATCTTTTCAGATGTGATATTTGATACTTTATTTCCAGGGACTGGAGCCAGAGCTGTACACCAGATGGCCAGGTTGCTTGATTGGGCTGGTTGATTATCAGACACTCTTGTCAAAACAGACCTCAGTTCCAAAAATCCACCTTTGTCTATTCTCTTTTCAGTGGTAATACTTATTCCTGCAAAACATATAGAGACAACATTCATCAGTAGTGTTTTCTGTGTGACCGACCATGCAGAGCTGTCAAGGCATGAAGGGATGACTACAGACTGCTGGGTTTATGGCAGAGTCAAAAGCGGTCAGATCACAGCTTCTGTGCAGTGAGGGCTTATTCTTACAGCCAAGGGTCTGCAATTAACCTGAACTTCTGCAAGACATTGATCCAAGGACTGCTATGAAAGCTACAGATGAATCGGTTTGCTTTGTTTGTGACGGCAGGTCCAAGGAGTTTTGGGGGCAGGTTGTCCTAGCTTATCAGCATTGTTTATTGGTAACTATGAGATTGATGATTTGCACCTGCTCAGGGTGACACCTTGGTTAGCAGCACTCTCCTCTGTGACCAGTGAAACATAACACACCCTTAGCTAAGATTGCATTTGGGGGTTTATCACTTTTGAGGTATTCTGTACTGTGTTGGTGGCTCTCCTTTACACAGTCAGGACAAAGATGCCCCCGTCTGACTTCTCTGCTCCCCTAGATACACTCTATACATGTGACACCTGCTTTTACTTTTATTGCTATATTGTATCATTTCTCTGTGATAAGCTGTAAATTTATAACCAATGTCATTATAGGTCTTGTGAGTCTTCTTTAGAAATAGAACTCTGTTTCACTGCTGCTGTTAGCACAACTTCCAAATAGAATACATGCAGCAGAAAATTAATGTAAAACCATTTGTCATCATAGGTCAGAACTTTCTTAACACTCACAGCTTCTTTTTATTAAAGGTTTTAAATGCTAGTTCTGAACATGTTACTTGTCCAAGTAATAACTAAATGCAGTTTTGAGCTGTGGAAAATTCTGACCACACTCTCTGTCTGGCCCCATGTTTGGGAGGAAAAAGGGCATATCAAATCAGGGATCATGTACAGGACAACAGATTTATAATGACCTTTTGCAGATACTTCCAGGATTGCATCCTTTCAATGTGGGTGAGCTGGGATTAAAGTAAACTAATAATAAAACCATTAACAGTCTGAAAATACATTGTGATGAATACAATCATTCATTAGTACAAGCTTTAATTTTATCCATTCAAAACAATGTAACAAGAGTTATGAGACAAAATTACTACTGGAAATATACTAAGCTTTAAGGAAAAATGACTCAGGAGAAAGGCACATGGTCTCGGGGCCAGGCAGGGATGATTCTGGCAGAGGCTGCTGTGTTTACACCTGTGAAAAAGGTGGCTTTGTATATTATCACCGAGCTTGTTCCTGCTCTAGGAACTTATAATCCTCCTGATGAACATGCTCTTTGTCATAGAGTCATGTCCTTTATATGTACTTCCTCTAGTGTTCCCACACCTACCCCACCCAGGTCTTTACAAAAAAAAAAAAAAGAAAGAAATTATTTATTGAAAACATTAGTGCAAAGTCAATTAAACTAATTTTTGAACTTCCACTTTTACTAATTTTTAAATAAAACACGAGTTATATTTGGGTGTTGACAGAATCAACTCTATTTCTGACATGCTGGGAAATGTCCCACCTCCCTCCTACCCCCTCACCCAAATTCTAGCAGGAGACAGATGACATAGCACAAAATGTCATTCGTTAGGTAAGATCACGCTTTCAGGGAATGAGAATTGTTCTTAAATGCCAAGATCAACTTGGCAGAGGCAGTGTCTATTGTTCTTTGTTTTCTTTCTTTCTTTCTTTGCTGAACAAATTTCCATTGATTTCCTTACCTTTTTCACCTTGAGGAGAGCTTCCATCTATAAACCATGTGAGATTTGCTGTGGGAAATACATTATTCAGTAAGCAGGTAAATGTCCTCTGGGGATAAAGTCAAACAGAGAAATGGTTATTTGCAAATATGGAAGAGACTGGTGTCCCTTACATCTCCACTTTTAATAAGGCAGCATCTCTTTAAGAGGTTGTGCTGAAATTTGAACTATAAATAGGCTATCTCCTACAGAGATATTGTAAATTAATGGCTAGAATCCTAGGTCAACTTAAGGAGAATCTAGGACAATACTAATATTCCAAGTCTGAATTGTGAGTTCTGGAAAAGAGAAATGAAAGCTACACATTGGCAGAATAAAATAATATTAAATGACAGCCAAATGATAGAAGGAAGAAGCTCTAACAGGCAGAAATAAAAGAAGAATCTTTTATTATACTTGAGGCTAAAAGAGATCCACATTTTGGTTGACTCCAGTCCCCAAATAATGTAAAATAATATTTTTAATAACCACAGGAACCATCTATATAAATATCTCACTTTTGAATTGGAAAGAGTTTTCCCAGTTATTTTTTTCACCTTATGTGTTAACAACCCTGTAATGTAAGTAGAACATGTCTTATTGCTACTTGACAAAATGGGGGAAAGCAAAGCAGAGAGTGGTTAAAGGGAGTGGAAAGTCGTAGGTGACATCACTGGGAATATTGTAACCTCAATCCCTATAGAAGATATTTTCTTTGAAACACATTGCACTGAAATGCAAATGAATAAATCAATAGAAGAAATGGGAACTTATATTAAAAGACCAGAAAGTTTAGAAGTACAGGTAGGACAGGAGAGGTCTGCTGTACCATGTGAACCACCTCACTCCATGGCCAGGGATCAAACTCGGCTGCAGTGTCTGTGGATAGCTTCATAGTGCTGTGCCTTAACCCCCTACACCACCAGAGAGGCCCCTGATTCTGCTTTTTTTTTTCATTAATTTATTTATACATATTTGATATCAATGGTAGTCCCCATGGATTTCCCACCACTATTTCACAAAAACACCATTTCAAAAAAAATACCTGTATCCCTATGTTCATTACAGCACTATTTATCACTGGTAAGAATTGGAAATAACCCAAATGCCCCAAAATAGATGGCTGGATTAAGAAGATGTGGTATATATACACAATGGAATACTATTCAGCAATTTAAAAAGATAAAGTAGAGTCATTTGTAGAAACATAGATGGAACTAGAAGGAATTATGCTCAAAAAAATAAGTCAAAAGGCAAGCGAAAAATATAGGATGGTTTCACTGATTCTGCTTTCTAAACAAGACAGTGTCTTTGTGAATGGTAGTTTCTTCAAGAACCTAGTGAAAGTCTCTAAAAACACTTATTGGATCACCATTATTTAATCAAAAACAGCAAAATTATAATCCCATTTAAAGTTCCTTGTTTTTTCATCGACAAATGTATTCCACATATGACTGACCTGTTCTTATTTCTTAAGTAATTTCAATAATTGAATATACTGGTTAAATAGCAAAGAACAACTGTGTGTTCTGTATGCCAATTTCCCAACAAACTAGTTATCCCAAGGATTTTGGGTCTATAGAGCTGGAAAACCAAACTTGAGGATACTAAATAATATTTTCTGGTGCTCTCTTACTAAGATTTCATTTTACCATCATCCAACACATCACTGCAAAAATCCCAAGGAAATAATGAGACTTTTGGAAGAGACTATCAAATTCAAGGTGGCAGGTGGCAAATGCTACAGTTCCTAGTTCTCCCACTTATTCAAGACTAGCCAGTGGGGTTCTGGGTATGTGACAGGAAAGCACTCCATGAAATCCTGTTATTATTTTCTGTTCTAGTAAATCAAAAGTAAAATCAGGTCCCCTAAAATAAATTCTTAGTAAGTAAAAGAAAGATAATTCAGTTTTTTTAATCCAATAAAATGCCAAAGATTTTGTTTCTTTTCAGATGGTCTGCAAAGGAATATATGAAGAGTTATAGGACTGAAATATTAAAGCAAAAAGTTGTGAAGGTTTGCATTAATGCTAATACTTTTAACAATTCATGATTCATTTCTTCCATGTTTAGTTAACCTGCCAAAATACGATGATATGTTAATATCAGGAACACATGGGGCTTCCATTGTTTTACAAACGCAAGTAGCTCATTGAAGAGAAATCTCTTGTTGAGTTATAAAAATGTTAAAAGTATTTAACTCATGGATTCTCTGAGTTCAGATTTTTATAATGTTCAGATATCAAATATTCTATAGTATTTTCAGATTTGTGTTCCCAGTTTTTGTTTCAGAATATGGTTCTTGTCCTGAAACTCTTCCCAGTCTTTGTATAATAGAAATGCTTAAGACTAAACTAGTTCAAATTTAGGTCACACATCTTTTGAAATGTCAAGCACGTTTAGTTTTGCCTAGGATGCAGAGTTTTATTTATTTGGGAACTTCGACTTGCCCAAATGGGTAAGAAGAAACAAATGTTAAATTAGATAAAAATATGTACTGTAGTATAAGTGCACAAACTTACGAGTGAACACACATGATTCTCTGCTGAAAATCAAAATCATTTACTCATTTACTGCATGCTTGTCACATCTATGAGACAAGCCAAATAACTGGCTTCTCCAACATGATGTTCTAAATATAAGGAATTAGTCAAGAAAAGCAAAAACAATTATCTAATGAGTGCCAAAAAGTTAATGAGCAGTTCAGTATAGAGAAGGGTAAAATATGGGAATAACTTAGAAGACAGAAATCTGTTTTGTGGATAGGGAAGATATGGGCTTGGAGTCTGCAGTTTGGAAAGTAGTGGGGAATCACAGAGATGGATGGGTGGATGGAAAAGGCCTATAGAGGAGCATCTCACTACCCAGGTGAGAACAGAGGCTATTGCCCCAAGAAACAGAGAAGTCAGCACATAGTTGGAGCAAAATGAGATTAAGGAGTCAGGAATAATGAATTCAAATCTGGCTGTAGAGCTGATCATTTCCTTATTCTCATAGATGTAATACTGAAGTGGTGACCATAACTTTGAACTAAACCATTTCCAAAGGGCTTTTCCTAGAATCATTTGAAACATTTATCTTTTTATTCTAGCAAGATAAATCATTAAAAATAAAGTTCCTTCATTTGTTTACCAACTCTTCATTCCTATTTGGAGTTTTTTCCAACAACTACCACCCCCAACCCACAACTATTTTGACATCTGAAATTGAACTCTTAGTCTATGTATTTACTATTGTGTCATTTTTAATCCTCTCTCAAACATGTCTGTTAAACTCTGTTAAAGGAAGTGGTGATAGAAACTCAGAAAAAGGTGGAGGAGGATGAAAGAAGAGCAGAAAAATCAAAAAGAAACAAAAGGGGAGAGAAAAAAATGTAAAGACAGGAGAGAGAGTTTCCATGAAGACATTTACCATGGAAAGATGAGAGGCCATACTGGCTGGGAAAGTGAAGGACCAGACAATCTCTTAGAGCCAGAGGTCAGTTCTTCTTTTGTTTTGTGCCTACAAACTATGAATTCATTTGAGCTGGAGATTCTGGATTTTATTCCTGCTACTGTAATCCTAACCATGCCAATTATTATTTTTAAAAACTGTTCATCATTAAAGATTCACAGATGATTTTATCAAAAGGGACCTAGGAGTCTATAGGGAAAGAAAAATCCCCTCGGCTTTTAAGGTTATGTCTCAAATGTTATCTGGGGAATAAAATAAAATGAAGTGGGAAACCAACCTGACTTTTGTGTTGCAGATGACTTTGTAATGCAGGACTCTGCTACAACCTGTGGAGTTGTTTGTTTGTCTTTTCAATTGAGTTGGTCCTGGGGAAAGGGGTGGTGAGACCCCGGAAGACAACAGCAGGTAGCATCTCCTTATGTTTTTTTTTTTTATTAAAATACTTTAAAATTTACATATACTTGCCATTAATTGTAATCCCCATGTATTCCCTATCACCATCTCACCAGTGCACCATCACCTCAGTCCCTCGTGCTCCCATC
>JAGFMF010011942.1:8360997-8390026 GCA_019455555.1 Galemys pyrenaicus | reverse complement strand
TGTTGTTGCTACTTTTTTTGATATGTGCCATTCTCCCTGGGGTGAGGTGGTATCTCATAGTGGTTTTGATTTGCATTTCTCTGATGACAAGAGAAGTTGTATCTCCTTATGTTTTAACATCCCCGGTGCTGTGTGGCACACACCACCCTGAAAATGTACAAAGTCCTGGTGCGATGATGAGTTTGCCTGCTCAGATCCCTCCTGTGTAGCTGCCTCTTCTGCTTCTTAGACTCATTCACCAACAGCACTAACTGTTAGATCTCTCCCCCTTTGAGCTGTTTGTGAAACAATCACAAGCACAAACACAGGCTTGTGAAAATGCAGGCTGTACTGGATTTTTTTTTAAATTTGAAATTGAAACTTTATTTTTTTATTCTATTTTTTCCCTTTAATTTATATTGTACTGGATTTTTAAAGAAATCTTTCTGACATGTCAGATTTCACTGCCCATGTGATTCCCGCCGAGGGGTGTGGTGTCCTTCAGGACACCAGCAGTGCAAGTGATAGTGGTGGGCGGAAGTCACAAGGCTGGATCTTTGAACTCAGAGCCTTAATAAACCAGAAAAGATGGGAGGAGGATGGCAGGGGGTGGGGGTGAGAGAGCGTGCGCACAAGCCAGAGGGCACAGAACCTAATCTTAAACGTACGTGCACATGTATACACACACACACATACTTGGACTAGAGCTTAAGAAGGTCAAGAAATTGACATGCATTTAGAATCTGCAAAAACAAAATTAAATATATACAAACAATCAAATTATATAAAAATCCACCAGAGCTACCCTGCTAAACTCCGGTGTATGTTTTTTAGATTATGGTGTCTATTTTATACAGTTATTATTTTAATTTGTTTTCTTTTTTGGCATTTTAATCCAATTGCTTTTGTTTCCTACAGGTCATTCTCATTATTTTTCTCTAATTATTTTGAATATAATAAAGGTAGAAAGTGACAAGGACAGGACCCAAGGAAATGACTGAGTTGAAGCATAGTCATGGGTTTAAAAGCATCTGTGGGAAGGCCGGGCTGTTGAATAAACTGGAATTTCATGTATCTCCCTTGTACCTTCTTGAGGGGCATCATCTGAGTAGCATGTGGATGGCCCAGGACTGTAGGCTAACGGGTTCGTTGGCATTTTTTGCTCTGATGCAAAAATCTACTACTTCGAGAGGCTCTGAGGATTAGGTCAAAGGCTCCCTGTCCACCTCCTCTAGAGAAGGCAGGCTGTGTGCTTGTCGCATCTGCTAAAACAGGACAGGACAGCTGTAGTAGGCACATGTCCCGGACACCTGGGGGTGTCTAAGCCTGAGAAGCATCATCATTAGAGTAATGCAGAGGAGGTTTTCTATTTTATGGGAAAACTGAACTAAGTAATAATTTAGTTCTCTATGTATCAGTAATTACTTTGTAACTTTTACTAGGGAGGCTAGAAGATACAGTTCACCACTGACCAAATGCCCACTGTTCTCAGACTGAATGCTGCGTGTAGTGAATAAGCAGCACAGAGTATGCATCCAGTGCCAACTTGCTGACTTGGTTCATTTCTAAGGAATGAAGGGAAAGGGAAGGAAATTGCCATTAGGAAACATTTGACATTGCCAAGTGTAGATGCTTTGCATCCACTCTCCCATCCATCCTTTTATCATCTCTGTAAGGCTGGGGATCAGATTTGCCACTCATTGCTGAGGAGGCTGAGGCTGAGATTCCCAGGGACCAGAGTTAGTGAGTAATGGAAGAGCACTCAGACCCAGGTCTATCCGATGACATGGTCTGTGTTCTGTATTCCTTCTCACAGAGGTTTAGGAATATAGAGAGAAAAAAGTGGGGGTTAATAGTGGAGAAGGAAGAAATATTCCTGAGAGGTCCACTATTGCCATGGGCCCCATTCCTTTGTATACAATTTAATTTTATCCTAAGGGGCCTATTAAACATTTATTATGACCAGTTTTAGAGATGAGCTGTTGACAACATGGAGGTTAACTATCCAATGAAGATATGTAGACATGTAGCTAGTAAGAAGTCGATTTGCTCCATCTCCCTCTGAAGCACACTCTTCCTCAAGACACCGTCCTGTGTGGATGTGGACACGCTCAATGCTCAGCCCGCCCCTGCCCTTGGTTGATGTTGGCCAGCTGTTTAGACTGTCCAGAGCTCAATTTTCATCCATAAAATGACAACAACCTTTTCTATTCACACGCTTGTTAGAAGCACTACATAATAGTATTGTGGTATATGAAATGACTTTGAAGAGTAATATGTCATTAAAAATGTAATGTACCTAAATATGCTAAGAATTTGGCCCTCCCTGGCAACACCAGGGGTTGAGTGCCGCACTGTGGGGCTTCCGCAGCCACTGCCACTGAAGCAGCAAGTTTGATCCCCAGCCAGGCAGGTGACCACATGGCGCAGCAGACCTCTCCTGCCTCTTCTGCTGCTCCCCCAATCTGCCTGTTCTGCTCCCCATTCTGTCTCTGGGGCATCCTCTACCCCCCCATGCCTCTGGCCTGTACCTCAGCCCTTGTATGCATAAATAAATAAAATAAAAAATATATACTAAGAATTCCCATACATTATTTCATTTAATTTTGAAAGCAACAACAATGTACAAACATTCTTATGACTCCTTTCATAGAGGTGGGAAACTGACTAAAAAGATGAGTGATTATTTTCCAAGGTCACAGTGAGCAAGAGGAGGTGCTGGCAAATAGCCCTGGTCCCAATGACTAGGGTCTGCAAACTGTGCACAAAAAATAAAGTTCAAGAACCATATTCTATCTTCTTTTTCTCCTGTTGTAAAGAAATAGCCAGGATTCTCCAGAAGCACAGAATGGCACATTTCCTTTGTCACTTCAACTAAAATAGTGGGAAAACTGGTATAGGAAATGGATTAGAACAAATTAAAGTCAGCTAAGCAAAAACCTCATTCTTACACCAGGATTCACTTTGCTTTTCACCCTGCCTTCTCTACATTATCTAGTTCAATTTTTAGTAAGGAGGAATGTAAACTATTAAGACTATTTTTCCAGGAACTTAAAGAATGAGGATCATAGATCACATGTTCTAAGAATCTTAATTTGGAAAGTGAGGAATTTCACTGGGTTTCTAGAATCAACTCCGTTTTGTTTCTCACCACCAGAAAGCAGCTGGCTTAGAGCCAAGGGCCAAGTACTAGGGTCCTTGGAGACAATTTTCTGGACCAAATGCAACCCAACACAGCTGGCATATTATACTTCAGATTCTCAAAGGCTTTAATGTCACTCACCTTTCCCAAATCATCCATGGAGTTATTTTCTGCAATCACGGGCACTTCTGGCTTAGCTTAAAGGCAAATAAAACACTGTTAGTAGCCGTGAATGCCATCCTACCTAACACATGAGAGAGAGAGAGAGAGAGAGAGAGTGTGTGTGTATGTGTGTGTGTCTATAAGACTCATAATTTAACAACTATTTATGTGCCTTGCAGCATGTTAGATGCCTGGAATACAAAGGTAGACAAACCAATTCACTGTTCTCAGGAAATTCACATTTTTATGGAGCCTACAGAACACAATTATAAATCAGAGTACACTGATATACTGATGATAATTGAGGCCATGTAGCTTAAAAGAAAGCTTTTAAGAGAAGTTCTAATATAACACTGGGGAATAAAGAGACTCTTTGGAGATGAGACATTGCACCGATACTTGAATGATTATCGGTGAGTCAACTGAAATGGGGACTGTGGAGCTGGGGGCAGTCAGTGAGGAGAGAGAAGGAAAGTGTATCCTACATGTCTAAAGGCTTAGAAATAAATCATAACTTAGAGATCCCCAAATGGGAGGAAAAACACTTGACACTGTTCAGTTACTTGGCACTAGAAAATTTCAGACACTTTGCTTTTTTCTGGTACCCTAAGCCAGGCATCTTTATTCATCTCTCCACCTCTGCACTGAACATGGCCCAGCACAAAATCAGCACTGAACATATCATATTGAGGGACCTCTCTGTTGGGGAATACTATGGAGCCTCTGCAGCCACTGCAGCTTGAGTTCGATCCCCACCACCGGCCAGGGCCATGACCCACATGGTGCAGTAGACCTCAACTGCCTCACCCACTGCTCCCCTCAGCAGTGTATTTCCATCAATGCCTGTTGTTCCCCATTCTGTCTCTGGTGAATCCTCTCACCGTGGCCCACCCACCCCCTCTCTGACACCTCTGGTCTATACTCCAGTTTTTGTATGCAGAAATAAATAAATCTTTAAAAAAAAAAGAGAGCGAGAATATCATATTGAACTGGAGTGACTTCAAGTTAGCTCTTGAGCATAGCAGATGAAGTTGTCTATGAACTAATTGAGATATATTAAGACTCTCTGCAAATATGGCATCAGGCCTGCCACATGACTCGGCTACATCTCGAAGGCCCTGGCAGGTGTGTGTGTGACTCTCTCCTAAGGATTCGCTGGGGTTACGGGAGCACACTCAGTACACCAGGTGCAGAGACCTAATGGTGAAGACCCCACCCAGGGAGTGGCAAATGAAACAGTTTTCTCACCATATTTGGGGATAATTCTGAGGTATGTTCCTCCACAGTGGGAATGAGCTCTCAGCCACAGTTGATGGACTGGATCAGGTACATTTTATTATTTTACTTACTTCTTTTCTTTGAATTGTTTCCCACCTCCCCCTACCACCACTGCCCCTTTCTAACATTTTCTAAGCTTACTTCTCAAATAATTTTACTCTCAAATAATTTTACTTTGGGAAATCCAAACCAAGATGCAACCTTAAAATACTAACAGGAGGAGGAATATTCCCAACTTCCTACTGCAACAGTACTCTAGGACCAATACCATTTGGAAAAAAAGAACAATTACTCAAAGTTTTAGGGATTAAGGAAAAGATTATTTTGAGGCTCTGAACAGTCAGGTTTAGAACTTTGAGGCAGAGCAGACTTGTGATGGCAAGGGACCCCTGCTGAGTAAAGAAACATCTATGGAGGTGAGTGTGGGAGGGCCAGAGGACTTGGGGATGCTTTGGTCCCTAGTCTATTAGCAAATGGAGAAATTTTTCAGGAAGAAGAAATGAGCTGAATTCAGGGCATGTAAAATGGGTCTGTGATACACTTGAGTATTTAATTCAAGGTTTTCAAGTTTTATTTTTGATTTAGTCTACCTGAGGAAAGGGTATCAAGTAGTTTATGAATAAAATATATTCTGTGCCAGGACCATTATAACAGACACTCAGGTGACATCCACAAATAGATTAATGTCTGGATGAGATTCTGGGTCAAACACAAACTAGGTATTTGCTGAGAAGGGAAGTTGGGAAGCAGGGAAAACCTAATTCTATGAACAAGCAGGTAGAATCTCTTATTTTTATACATCTACTAAAAGAATACATGAGACATGTTGAGACAGAGAGATATGGAGACAAGATGATAAGAGTAAGATGTAAAAGAATGAAAAGCATGCAAAATTAAGATGAAGAGATATAGGATATGCTTTCAATGTTGACAAGAAAATCAATTCAAGGTATAGTGCAAACCCTTTAATCAAATGGGACACAGCTCTCCTAACTTGGAATCGATATTTGTTTACACATTCTTGATGACTATCTGTTGATTTGCCAATAGTTGGACCAAATGAGTCAGTTTCATGTTTGTATTAAGACAATCAAACTCTGGTAAGTGAGCAAATAGTAGAATTAATGAGAGACAAGCAGTCTTTTCGAGCCTTTCTCTGGACATTGTTCAGTTTCCATAAAGAATCTAATCATGGGGCAACTGACTACTTCCTATCACATCCCTAAGGAGAGAGAGGAAGGGCAGCAGGAAGACAGTGAGAGCCAGAGTCAGGAAAAGCTATAAGCAAAAGACTAAAATGAAATAAATCTTGGCTGGAACTGTGCTGTTTTCAAAATACCGAATTGTTTACCCTCTAATAATAATGAAATAAGATTCTGAATTAAAATAAAGATCTTTTTCTACTTGTACTGGCATTCAAAGAACTGAGGAAAAACCTAGCATCCTATGGACTTAGGTATTATGGAATTGCTTTTTCTTTGTTTACCTCACTTAAAAAAACAATTAATTACTCATCCACATAACTAGTTTTTTCTTTGCCTTCATTTAAAAATGACTTTAAAAACATAGTTATTGGTTATAAAAAATAAGACATATCCAAAGCCAGTGGTTTCTGCATAAACAGAAAATAGTAAGATTTCCTTTCAAAATAGAAATATCATTTTCTACCTATCCCCTCAAACTTGCATCACGAAGAATCTCTGCAATTTGAATGAGACCACAGTGAATATCTCAGTTTAGCTACACACTCTAAGAACGCAGGGTTAAAAGGCCATCCCTATGGGCTCCTTGGCTGGAGCAGCTGGACAGCTCTCATCCCACTTGACCTTGGTGGAGGTGAGAGGTTAGTGCACAGTTTCCTTGGAGTTGTGTTTATCATCTTTCTCTTCTCATATGGGACTGATTTTGCCTTGATCTAGCAAGCAACTAAGGCAATTAGACAAGTAAGCAATTAATCTTTGACAGTTATAATGAAAGAGATTGCCAGTGTGGTTAGGAAACATTGAAGTTGTAAATAAGGTTGTGGTGATCAAGAAATTGACCAATCTATGATTTTTTATTTTAGATTAAAAACCTGTGATTTTATTACTGGAACCATCATTGTTTAACATCCTCATTTCCTCCCTGTCCCCAATATGAATGACAAACATCAAGAAAATAGCGACCCTTGCTTGGCCACCATCAGCTAACAAGGTTCTTCTTCTGTAACAGAGACCAAGGCAGGAGAAGTTGACAGGAGGATGGAAGAGAGTCCAGAGAATGAAAACTCTTACCAAAAACTTTGACCTTGGTGAAGCTCCTCAAGATTTTGCCAGGACTGACTTTAATGCAGCAAGAGAATGTCAGGTCATTATCATAGACTTGGACTGGAGACAGCTGCAGACTGTAGTTTGTACCCAGCTTGACTCTGTCTTTAAATGATGTAGAATTGCTGATGAGATGATGTTGGGTATTTCCTGAGTATTTACTGATTAATATTTCCTGAGTTCTATTGTCCTCCTGGTGAGAAAAGTAAGTTACCTGTTATTGAGTGCACAATTGTGTCACATGCATGAATTCATCTATATCTTATAGGGTCTGGAGGATGAGTGAAGAATTGAAATTAAGAGATATTTAGTATGTTACCAAAGAAAGTATCATTACACATAACTTCGAGTTACAAACTACTGTCACTCTTTGCTAACATACAAAGAAACTTGCTACTCTTCCAACTAGATCCTCCCCTTCATAACCTGCCATAAGCTGCATATTTTGGGGGAGGAGGAGGATTCAAGGAGTGTAGCGCTGGGGGCTAATGTCAGATAATAAATCTTACTTTAAGTTCTGGAATCTTTTTTTTTTAAAGATTTTTATTTTATTTATGCATACAAGCACTGGGGTACAGGCCAGAGGTGTGAGGGGTGAGAGGATTCACCACAGAGAGCAGGGAGCAGAACAGGCAGATCAATGGCAGTACACTGCTGAGGGGAGCAGCGGGCACAGCAGGAGAGGTCTGCTGCACCATGTGGGTCCCCTCCCTGGCCGGCAGCAGGGATCGAACTCGTGCTGCAGTGGCTGTGGTCTGCTTCATAGTGCGTTGCTTAACCCACTGCGCCACCAGGGAGGCCCCTAAGTTCTGGAATCTTAATGCTAAAATTTGTTGAGGAGGCTATATAGTTTTTGCTCATTAAATCTTGTCCTAAACTGGATAATTATAGTCACCCTCTCTTTACTGAATTATGCTAGAAAAGATCTCATTTTAGTTCTTCTCCAAATCCTAGATTAGGATGAGGTGCAGAGGTACCCAGGGTACAAAACTTAAGGGCACATCACTCTCGGGGTCTTTTCAGTGACGGTTGTGCTCCTGATAACAAGCACGTCCTTAAATTTTGTGCTCTAGGCATTTTCTCACCTCCTTATATCAGTTAAGTCACGGCCCTGGCCCTGCTGCCTTTAAAAAGGATACATGAAAAACAATCTGAATATCTGAATTTTGGAAATCAAAGTTTATTTGGAGTACTTGGGTCCTCTATTTCATATCCTTTCACGGGTCTATGAGAAAAGCCACAATTATTCTTTCCCTACCCAGAATTTCCATGGACAAAGTCAAGGGTGGGGAGGTGATAGGTCAATAACAATAAATGTGCTGAGGGCCCCATGAAGAATCTTGAGGGGCTCAAGGAAAAGGACCCAAAAGAAAGGGTCAGGTTCTCCTACCTCTTTTGTTGGTTAATATTCTTAACCGAGTTGTTTTGAAAATATTCTGATGTGCAAGCTTATTCTCCAGAGAGCCTAATTTAGTTGCTCTGGGATGAGGTTCAGGCTGGGAGCCAGGCCTGAGAATGGCTGACCTAACTCTAAACAAAAGATGACTCCTTATGCTCCAGAGTCTGGGGAATGGAGGAAATGGTAGTGAAGAGGAATGCACTGGATGGGAAAGGAGTCATAAAAGAATGGAACCAAAGATCTGTGACTTGTGATCTTTAGTCAAAAAATAGTGAGACAGATTTGGAGTAAAAGAAATGAAAGCAGGTGAGTGAGAGAATTCAAGTATGGGCTGGGAGCAAACACAGTAGAGACATGAAGACTTGCTAAGCAGATAGTCCCAGATTATACACAGTAGAAACTCCTACATAAGACAGTTTTTAGGGAAATAGGACTGGTATCAGCTTTATACACAGATACACAGATAGTGCGGTTCATAGTGAATAACTTGCTTAAGACGTACTCTTGAAGCAGTGTGTGCATGTATGTGTGTGTATAAATACCTAATACTCACAGAAGGGAGAACCCAAGTTGCTGTTTTCCCAATGTAAAAGGGAACACATAGAAAATTAAAGGGAGAGAAATTATATTCCGGAGACAGGGGCCTTAAAAGGAGCATCAAACTTTCCATGGTGACAGCAGAAGAAAGAGAAAGGAACTGCCTTTGCTGATCTGGAGGCCAATAATTAAGGAAACAGGTGCCCCCTGCAGGTGTGCCGCAAAACAGCTAAGGGTTACAGCTCTTCAGCTCTTGCTTCATGCAGAGACTGGTTTGTTGTGTGTGTGTGTTTTTTTAATTTTAATTTATTTTTTCTTACAATATTTGCTTTCTTTTCCGGGTGTAGTCCCTATAGAATTTCCTCCGCCAATTCACCTGTGCACCATCACCCTAGTCCCTTGTGTTCTTCCCATCCCTGCCTTGATCCCAGTCCCTCCCACTTCCCTGCAGAATGAGAGACTGGTTTTGAAAACAATTTAGAGCTCAAAATGTTTCTTGATCATTTAGTAAATGACTTGCCATTTGGAATATTTCCATCTGTCATTTTGTTTTGGGAAGAAGGCAGTTAGAGGCTAAGGCTGAGCTTCAAAGCTGACAAGAAAAACTGCTTTTCCATTTATCGTGGGGCTCGGTGTTACTGACCAGGATGATTTCACTGATTAAAGAAAGATATACAGAAATGCCTGCATTGTGCAAAAGTTTTTTCTTTCTCTGAGAAGTTGACTGGTATAAAGAGAAGGGTCCTTCTTTTGGGAATAATGGAGTTTATTATTGATAATTAATGGATTGATAATTCCTCTCCTTTTCATGATTTTAAGGAGAAAAATCATAGGTTCATCTTTGCTCTTCAATTTTAGGGACAAATAGTCCCTCAGTACCTGCCTTCAGACCCCACTTATCAATTTGTACTCATTGGTCTGTTATTTCTAATTATCCATTTCAAACATACCCAAAGAAAATTTTCCACATCCATATAGTCAGAGTCATACTATTTTCCCTTTATGCTCCCATTTTTAAATATTTTTATTAAAGTTGTATTGCAAGGCAGGAAATATGCCCAATATAGCTTTGTATTCCTGCAGGAACTAGCTGTGAAAACAGATTCACATGTGCTTATTAGACTGAATTAGAATTTACACTGTGGGAAATCATGACTAGAGTCTGGAGTGGAAACGGAATATTAGAGTATCATATTTAGAAGCTCCCAGAATAAGCCTACATGATTTCCCTGATGGATGTGGGCTTGTGCCCCAGGACATGAAGTAGGAAAATATCACTTGTCCTTTATTTACTAGTTGTACCCCATCTCAACATACACATTCTATGCCCTCTTATATATCACCCCCCCATGCACACAGACCACCACCCCACCATTCACAAAGACCACCAGTGTCTACCCTTTGTGTTGACCATTTTACTCTCCTGCTAGACCAACAATGGACCTTGTTTGCACCTGATGGCTGCATGTTACCATGTACTTACAACCCTGGAGGGTAACCTTCCCCAGGGCCAAGTATCTGTTCCAGGAACCTATTCAACGCAGCTTTAGCACAGGATCTGATACCATTTTTTTAAATGATGATTGGGAATCTTCCAAAAACCTTTCCCATGAGGATCATAAAGGAATTAATTAGATTTTATAAAATTCCACATACAGGAAGACATGACTTGTGCTTTCCAGTGACCTAGATTCAAATAATTTTAATATGTAAAATAGTTTACAGGGCATAAGGTGGTTCTGAAAGTGGGAACTCGTAGTAGTTTCCCGGTCTCTGACTTTAGTATTTCAGGTTTCTGCTGTCCTGAGCTCACCTTCACCATCTTCACTTTTTAACCTTTTCCTCAAAGTCAGTTATATCACATTTGTGAGGAAAGTTGCCTTATCATTGTGATTATTATTCTTATTTTAACAAGAGATCAAAGAAACTATGGACTGAAGAGAATATTTATGTGCTCTGCAGACACCCAGCCAGTTATGAGACAAAGAGCAGCAGTTCTTTCCCTAGCATAAAAACATCAGATGATTTCATCAGATTTGCTAAATCCCACAGCCACCAACAGTGTGGAGCACAGATTTAAATAAGATGAACAAATAGATTGTGACATTTAAAAGGGGACTGCACAGTAGGAATTTAATCAGCACGTTTGCCAATACAATGTTCCCTTTGAAGAGAGGTTTCTTTCGATAAGATTCTTCAAGTTGTCTGTTTCATGATGCATTCTTTAATGTGACAGCACAGCTTGAGGGTCTGGTAGAAGTGTAGGACTTACGGTCTCTCTATGTGACCTTTGGTTTACTCTCTCTGTCCTTCATTTATCCTAAATATCACGGCAAGATCCAAAGAAAGTATCTATATAGCCTTCCAAGTTTCTTTGAAGAAAACCCACAATAAAGAATGTTTTATCAGTTACCTAGTCATTGACAGTTAATAAGTTGCCTTTCACTAACCAATCGAACAGCCACCATGAATTGAGTGACCATCAATTTAATATGAGGGCAATGAACAGGACTGTAGGGAAGGAAACACAAGAAACAGACCCATTCATTATTTATTAAGAATTTACCGAGTGTCTATATTCTCTGTGCTAGAGCAGATGCTGGGTGATTTTGAAGGGAGTAATACTTCTTTCTGCCCTAGAAAGATTTAGTCACAATACACATAGACTGAATGAAGGATTTGCATTAACTTGCCAAAACTACATTATATATCCTTGAGATAAGATTAAGAGCATAACAGATCAACTTACTTGGCAGCAAAACTATGTACAATAAAGTTTTATTAAATTTGACTATTAAGTTTTATTATTTCTTAACTATTGTTCCCATTTATAATTAATTTGTGATAATTAGGGTGAAAAACTTTTACTTATTGGTGGAAAATAATAATATGAGCAATGTATAGACAGTGAATTTCTGTGGTTGTTTGATATAGTAGGTTTCTATCTTCCTAAGATCACCTCTACGCTTTAATCTTTCTGTAAGAACTACTGTATATCAAAATAAGAATAAATGACTGATACTAAGAGTAGGCATAATGCCAAGGAATCCTAATATTTTGGAAATCAAGCCCTAGAAAGAGAGAAAAAGGGCTTTCTGATAGAAGACAGAAAGACATTGTAGAATTTAGAACTGCTTGAGAAAGTGATTTTAAAATATTTTACTCTTTTCATACTTCTGACTATCCAAAAAATATTTAGACAGTGTATTTTAAGACTTACTTGCAAATCAATTATTTTGTATTTGGTACAACCCTAGAGAAGTCTTTTTAGGTTGTGTTTAGTTTCCATGACAGTCCACAAAAATCTAGGTAACTTGCAATATGAATGATCAGTCATGTGAATATGCTGTTTTGCAAACTCTACCAGTTATTGCATTCTGTGAGTTCTATAAGAATTTTTAAATCTTCTATTTTTATTTTGATGATAATCTAAAATAATTAATAAAATTTTATTCTGAATCACCTGAACAAGTACCCTATCATGTGATTCTTGAAATTATGTTTATGGTTTTACTTTATAATTGTGTCAGTCTTGTGTTATCATCTGATTTGACAGTATTTATATATATGTATGTGTGTATATTTATGTATATAATTTTAAGTCAGAAAACATGGTAACTTTGGGTCATGCAATTATCCTTTTGACAATAATAGAGTACAGCAGGAAATATTTCTTATATAAGTTCTGTTTCTCTTAACATTTTCTTCTAATATTTTACAAACATCAGAATTCGCCTTTCCTGATATAAAACAGTATTTCCCAGGATGCAGTAGAAAGGGTTCTGGGGAAAGAGAGTTTATCCCTCTGTATATCTTGTTGGTACAACATATTTATGAGTAGAGGCTTCTGCTGGATATGAATCCTGCCCAGGGATCATCACTCTATTTTTCTCATGGTTTGGTATATAGTTTGAAATAGGCACTAACGTTTAGAAATGACTTTCTAAATTACTGCATTCAAAGACTTGGATGCTTGCTGAGTTAGAAGGAATCCTCATGCCCCTTCTCACCCCAGCCCCCTCCCCAAACCTTGGCCATTCCCCAACCTTCCCCATAATGCCTGTCTCTCATCCAGTATGTTCCCTATTTTCTATTATTGCTTGTTATTCATTTTTACTTCATTAATATTTAAATGTTATTTCAGTTATTCACTGAAAAGGGCAACACTTACCACCAACCATGTAAAGGTGAACTCAGATGAAATTTCTGAGGTGATATTTTGAAAGCATGGTATTTCCAGACTCTGATTTATCTCTATTTCTATTGTGTGGTTCCTTCTCTGTTCATCCTGTGTAACTGTAACAAAACATAAGGTGAAAAAGACATGGATCTGTGATTGGGTTATAAAGTGTTTTTCACTTGAGAAATGAGAAGAGTTTTAGTATTCAGATCCACCTATCCTCAGTGCATCTACAAAGTCAAGAGGCCAAACCACACTGTAGTCTTAGCTGCATGAACTGCAAAATAGAGACACAGAAACACAGGGAGATGTGAATGCTGGAAAATTACAAAAAACTGCCCTAACAAAAGCAAACTCCAACTTGTTATATTATATTTTAACCACAAACTGGTACTTTCCTTGATCAGAGAGATTATAAAACTTTATAATCTAACTTCTAATCATATTTTAAAAGGCAACGACTTCTAGAGAAGTTCTAGTTCATACAAATTGAGGGTAAAGAGCTCCCATCTTCTCCCTGCCCCATGCACACAAGCTTTCTCACTGTCAATGTCTCTAACCACATCGGCACCTGTCTCGCAATGGATGAACCTGCACTGATGTATCATTATAACTGAATTCCATGACTTATTTATTTGGGTTTACTCTGTTGTCTGTTCTATGGGTTTTGATTATTGCAATATCATACAGAATAGTTTCACTGCTCTAAAAACCTCTGTGCTCCTCTGTCTATTCAGGCCTCTCTCTTGCCAGATTCCTGATATTTAATATCCACTGGTCTGCTTATTGTCTTCATAACAAATTATCTTTTTAGAGCTTATAATCCTTTATTTAAAAAAGGAATGATGCAGAAAAACAAATAAGGAAATTTTTTGGAAGCCCATGAGAAAAATATCTGTTTAAATCCTCTCTTTTTTGGGAAAGTTATGTATATATACATATACATTTGTTACTACCCTATAATAGCAAAGAATAATTTTATTTTATTTATCTTTTTAAGATTTATTTATTTATGCATATAAGATCTGGGGTACAGGCCAGAGTCGTGGGAGGTGAGAGGATTCACCAGACAGAGTGGGGAGCAGAACAGGCAGACTGAGTGAAACACACTGCTGAGGGTAGCAGTGGGCGAGGCAGGAGAGGTCTGCCTCGCCATGTGGGGCCCCTCGCAAGCCGGCAGCAGGAATTGAACTTGTGCTGCACTGGCTGCAGTTTGCTATATAATGCTTTGCTTAACACGCTGTGCCACCAGGGAAGCCCCAAAGAATAATTTTAAATGAAGTTATTTATCATCCTACTATCCTGAAAATTTTCTTATCTTTTCTTTTTTATAGCTTTGTGGATTTTGTTTGTATATATGTGTTTTCTCATTTTTTGCAGTCCCATTTGCCTGCAATTACCTATGCTTTTAAAGTAGTTTTGTATAGTTCTTAAGCTATTTGTGGCTGAAATATTTAGAGGATTCTGTCATTCATTTTTATACATACACCATCATCTATTTAGACTTTTATAATTATTGGATCACAATGCTTTGCAGTTTTGATTCTTTATTTAAACTTCTTTATCTCAGCACCAGGGGAAATGGGTGGAGCAGGGAAAACCAAAGTATATTTTCCTAGAGTCATTAAAGCTATAAAGATAGAGAGAGATTAGCAAACTACCAGACCCAACAAGTCTTACATCTTCCTGCTGAAAGTAATGTTGTTGCTGCACCAGAGAAATGAAGAAGGTCTTCTAGAAGCTACTGGGGGGTTAGGGTGTGCGGAAGGCAGACCTTTGATATGGGGAATTGAAAGCACATGGATTGTGTGATGAGACATGCCCTTTCCAGTTATTTTCAAGCAAACCCATTTTGTTTTCCTTACTGTTGTAATACAATTCCCAGGAGGATCTCTAAAGCCAATGTCAAGAAGCCTAATCCCTATGTTTTCCTGTATGTATTTTATGATTTCAGGTCCTATGTTCAAGTCTTTAATCCATTTTTAAATTTTGTAAACAAAAGCAAAAATAAACAAATGGGCTACATCAAACCAAAAAGCTTCTGCACAACAAAAGAAACTATTATCAAAATAAAAAGGTATCCTATTGAATGGGGGGAGATCTTTGAAAGTCACATGCAACAAGGGGTTAATACCCTAAATATATGAATAACTCACAAATCAGAAAAACAAAAACAAACAACTGGACTAAAAAATGGTCAGAGGATCTGAATAGTCACTTCTCCAAAGGTATACAGATGGCCAGCTGGCACATGAAAAGGTGCTCATCAGAATGTATTATTAGGGAAACACAATCAAAACAATGATCACTTCACACTTGTGAAAATGGTTATTATACAAAAGAAAAGTAGTGATTGTTGGAGAAAGAGGATATAAAGAGAAGGGAACCTGGAGAATGGTTTGTGGAGAGGTAAATTGGTATAGCCCTTTTGAAAAACAGCATGGATATTTCTTTAAGAAATTAAAAATAGTAATTCCATACATGTTAAACTTAATATGTCTTTTCCTGGACATCAGTCTTGGCAATGATCTTTTTTGTATTTGACGCCAAAAGCAAAAGTAAGCAAGTAGGACTACATCAAAATGCAAAGATTCTATACAGCAAAGTAAACTATGAACAAAACGAAAAGGCAACAAGATCAGAAAAAATATTTTCAAATCACGTATCTGATAAAGGGTTAATATCCAATATGTCTAAAAAACTCATGCAACTCAGTAACAACAAAAAGTCCCACTACACCCCTAAATATGGGCAGAAGAAGTGAATAGACATTTTCCCCAAGAAGACAGTCAATAACCAACAAGAACATGAAAAGTTGCTTTGTCTTGGATTTCCCCAGACTTCTGATTATAATCTTGCTATTTGCAAAACAGAAAGAAAAAGACACTCATACCTTGCTAGAGGCATAGTTTTTCATTTTTTCCCTGAGTTCTATTGAGATATAGTTGACATATAATATTGCATTAGTTTTAGGTATAGAACATGTTTTGATATGTGTCTATATTGCAAAGTGATTACAACGCTTAACATCTATTACTTCACATAGAATAATAGCAATGTATTAGAATAAGATTATCAAGATTATATGCTGCTACAAATGATAGATCATAAAAATATTATACATTAATTCCGTTACCTCTTCTTCTCTTCCATTATTATTACTATACCTCCTCCTTTTTTTTACTACTGCTTCCAATAACTACATTAAAAGCATCTACTCTACCCTCATGGAAGAATAAAGCCATGCTGTACTTTTAGAATGCATCTTAACAACTACAAATTTTAAAATGCATCAAAATCTTAAAATCTGCAGTATTTTGGAATACAGTGGAATGGAAAATAAGGAAACCTCCATTACAATAATGTTAAGACTTAACTTAGAGAACTGTGTTTCTTGCAATAACCAGAAAGCTCTTAACTTAGGAAAAACCCCTATCAACCAAACATGAAAAAGAAGAAATGTCAAAGTATTCATTGTATTTCTATCCTCATCTACAGCCTTAGAGCACCAGGGCACATGCAGGAGCAAAATATAGTAAAAAGACAAGAGTCCCTTCTCTGGCAGATCCTTCCAGAACACAGGATGCAGACACACTCTTGTGAGCCGAGACCTGAGAATGACTCAGATGATAACAGAATAGAAACAGGAAGTGGTCCAACCACCATTACCCCTCAGAAGTTTAATACTTAGATTTTTACATAGGCGCTCTCTTTGCATTTGTTTATGTACTTCATAAATATTTGTACTTCATGTATGCTTTTCTTATCCAATTAGCTAGTAAGTCTGGGGACCTCACAAAGATGTAAGAGGGAACTGGTACAAGTGAGAGAAGTGACGAGCAAAAGCATTAGTGGGGAGCTATGTGTCACTGGGTGGGGCCTTGGCAGGGTTTTTGAATAGCAACTGCTCTTGTGCATTCAGCGTCTACCCCTTGGCTAATGCTCTACACCAGGCACTCATTTATGGTCCATTTTTTTTTTCTTTCTGTTTTGCAAACATCAAGATTAAAATCAGAAGTCTGGGGAAATCCCAGACTATACAGAGCATGTAGATGTGGCTTCTGCCTTTCCAGTGACTGGTATCTTTCAGTAGCTACAACTAGCTCCCTCTGCTTGTCTTTTAAGAAACATGGTTTCCTTAATGGCAATACCACCCTCCTTTTGATAGCATGCTAGTTCTTCTTCATTTTTGTCTTCATGTCTTAAGCCATCTTGTATCCTGTTTTCTGTAGGATATGTCAATTCATGTTGCTGATTCTCAAGGGAGTAAACATTAGATCCTCACATATGTAACAGTATAGTGTGCAGATTTAGGTGGAAGGCAAAAACCTGTATCTAAAGCCAAGGTCAATGTGTATTTGTGCTAATAAATGGCAAATGTTCTGTTGGGTTCCAAATGTTGAAAATATAAAGAAAGGGAGGAATGATTATTTTTGATAAGAACTAAGAAATAACATTTATTCATTATAATAATTACTATCCTTAATTAAAGAGATCATTTACCTAACTATTAGTACCCTTCGGCAGGAATTATACCAAATGCTTTATAGAAATTATCTCATTTAATCATCAAAATAATGGTACCTATGAAGGAGGTACTATAATTATCCGTATCTATTATGTAAGGAAACAAAAGATTAGTGACTTGAAACAACCCGGCATAGATGAGACACGCTGTGACCGTAGCTGAGATACGCTGTGACCGTAGCTGAGATACGCTGTGACCGTAGCTGAGACACGCTGTGACTGTAGCTGAGACATGCTGTGACCGTAGCTGAGACACGCTGTGACAGAGCCAGCATTCATATCCCAGCTACCTGACTCCAAGGTGTGTGTAGCTGAACAGTGTTCTATACAGATCTCTATATTTCTCTTAATTCAACCCTACCCTATCCCTGATTGAACACATTTCCACCCCCTTCCCGGAAAACAGCAATGGAGCAGGGCATTTTAAGGTAGTGGTGGAGGAATTCCTAAAGGAAGGTGGACTGTTTTAATACCCTGGTCATAGCTCTTGATAAGAAGTAGAGATAATAAATCCACATTGTCCTGGACAGTTCCATGACTCTGTTAGCCTAGTTTCCACGAGTCATTATTTTTCCTTATATTAATAGGCCACTTTGCCCCTGAGTTAAAACATTTCATTTCCAGTGCATTTTACATTTGTTGGCTTTCATTTTAATTCTTTTCCATTAGTAGAAATGGAAATCATTCACTTTAGGCCAAGTAACTTAAGATAGGTGCTATTATCAACATTTTTCCGATTGCCACAGAGAATTTACATTATCAAACAAAATTCACTTGTAGAAAATTCACATTCAGAAAAAAGATCAAACATAAGCTGAAGTTTCTTGCCTCCAAATGCCAACCTCTAAAGCAAGCATATGTGAATGGTGCATGTCCTACAGCCTCCGAGGAGGTACTTCACCTGCCCTGTACCAAATACCCCCTAAGCCACTCTTATAAATTCTCCCCACAAATATGCTCTCCTTTCTGTGTCCCCTGCCCCCATTTCAATGAATGGCACCACCATTCAGGGGTGCATGCCAGATGCCTGGATGTCTCCTTCAATTTTCTACCCTTCATTCATACTGCCATGGCCCCATAGCCATTCTATTACTATCTACTTTATGCTCAACACATAAAATTTAACATATTCTTACTATATCGGCTCGCACTACCATTCTGTCTTTCCGGGACTCATCTCCTAATTAGTCTCCAACTTCTCGTTCTTGTCCACCTTCAATCTAGTCTCATATTGAAATCAATATAATCATTTTATAAGACAAAATCAGGCTTCTAACACTATACATTCTTTTGTTAAAAAATCTTCAATATCTTCCCATGGGTCTTCTATGAAAATCTATACCTTGAATACAGGTGAGTAGGTCGCTATGATTTGGACTTCACCTTAACTCCTCCCTCACCCCTGAGTCTCTACACTGCAGGCCCACCAGCAGGTACCCATTTCTTCTTGTCTCCTCATTCTTCAGACATCAGCAGAGGTGCTGCTTTCTCAAGGTCAGATTCCCTGGCCTTTGTCATGCTCTCACAAGATGGTTGCAGCCTTATCACGTATCCCTGTTTCACAGTATGTGTAATCAATTTCTGTCCTCCTTATAGGTAATTCCTATCTCTGCCCCATCTTTGTGTACTTAGCACCATGACTGCCTACAGGGTCGGTGCATGATGCATATTTGTTGAATGAATGGGAGTTGATGAAAACAAGCACTACCCTCCATGTGTCATGCTTACCAGGCGTCTGAATGAGAACATTGTAGGTGTGCATTCGAATGCCCTCTGGATAGAGAGTAAAGGTACACTCGTACTTCCCACTGAGCGAGGAGGACACGTTCCTTAAGTGCAGAGTCCATACTGACACTTTTCCGGGAGCTTCTGTGAAAGCCACCAATGAGTCACAGGAACTCACATTGGCACAGTAGTAGCCATGCCGGGGATGATATACGGCAATCAGTTCTTCCTTACTGCTGATCTTGGACCATTGCATCTGTACCAAGAAGCCTTTCTTTTCAGTTTGGCAGGTCAGGTTGAGATCAGAGCCAGGTGAAACATAAATATTTTGTGCATTGGATGTTTCTCCCCATATCCCTGAAAAGAAAGGACATAAGCATCAGTTTGCATAATTCATATTGAATGATTCTTAATTTAAATCCTTGGCCACTTTGTTGAGTTGAGGAAGCTTTTCTCTGGCTGCAATGGCAGCAGAAGAGAGACAAACTCAGAAGCATGAGGCTTAATGCAAATGAAGAGGCTTTTACTTAAGGGCACTAGATGAACTGACTGACTTTTGACTATCCCTTTATCTGGTTATCTCTGACTGACTACCTGTGAATAAAATTAAGCCTTTTTAAAAATTAAAGTTCAACAAACTTATTATGATAATAATTCTTGCATTTATATAATTGACTTTTGGGGGGGTCGGGTGAGGTTTGAATCAACAGTTACATATAACACTAGTAGTATTTTCTGAAACTGCAAAGAAAACTAGTATGTATAGAGCAACTTTTACTAGTGCATGTGTCCAAAAGGCTTTGACACTTGCTAGCTTTTTAAATTCTCCTCACACACCAAAGAGTGATGCTGTTAACACTCTTTATCAAAGAGGAAACAGGCACAGAGAGATTAAATAATTTGCTCCAAGTCACAGAGATACCTCCAGCAAAGAACATGAATTTGGTTGCTTAGAATCTATGCTTCCTGTAAACCTCATAAACTCCAACTGTCCCCCCAAATTAGTTGAGAAGGAAAGGAAATGTGACATTGGAGGTATGAGGAAAGAAAGGGCGTTCATTTCTTTGTAGTTAGGGATTTCTAAGGGGAAGAAAGGAAAAAATATTGCAGGTAGAGCTTCCACTGACGACAAAAAACTACTGGTCAGTTCTACCTATAATCAATGTTTGAAATACTAGACATAAAAAAGAAGAGTCCTTCTCATCAGCTCTGACCAAATAGTATAGCACACTTTAAATATGTTAAGCACTGAGAATCTGACATGCCTTCAATAGTATAGGCCTCAATTTTAAAATTAACATGGAATTCTGTTATAGGAATGATAATATTATTGTGACAAGTACCAGTGAAACCCACAAGGGAAAAGATAAAAAGATGACAGGCAACTGAGAAGCAAGAATCTCAAAGGTACTTGACAAGTGGGAATTACTATACTTTTTGGGTAGGCAGAGGTTAACCCAGTTCAGTGTAACTCCCTGCGTGCTCTCCTTTGTCTGACAATATGCCTCTGATCCTATGGACAGCAATATATTCCAAAGTCTCCTTGGATTTAGAAATTCTCCTTAAAACCTTGGTAACTTTCTCTGAAAAGCAGTTAATTCTCAAGACACTCTGGCTCACTGTAATATGCTCACGCTATGGGATGCAAAACCAACCCTTCCTCGTGCTATTTTTACATACGCCCTTTAGGTATTGGTTCCCAGTGTCTTAAGGATGACGCTCAGTCTTCCAGGTCCACACACTAACACACCTCATTAAAATTCAACGTATGTTCAACACCCAAAGTCATTTGTATTTGGAGGGGAAATGCTTATTTTATCTAAAAAGAAAAACGATACTTGAGAGAAAAAGTTGAGCAAGGATCTCTGAGCATGGAGAGCTTTAAGAAGTTTTTAGTATTCTGAAGTTGTTTTGACTACCATTTGGAGAGCATTTCATTTCCAAGAAGCACACTTGTGCAATTACTCCACAGATCCTTTTAGGAAGGAAATGGGTGAAAATATCTCAGAGCATGGGCACAAAGCACCCATTTCCTTTTTGTTTTCAGTATTCATTAGTAATCATTGCTAGACGCTGCATCTCTCCAATAGCTGTCACTTAAATACATAAGTAAAAACCTTAGCAATGATCTGGTTTTTGTATCTTTAATTTCAGCAGCAGTCACAGAAATTTTAAATAAACAGAGGCTCCCTTCACTCTTAAAATGGCCAACTTGACAAGAAAGAACAACTGGAAGTCTTACCCCTGACAAAATGTATCTGGATGATGGAATAGACAGCATAGTATGTCCATTTCTTCTCCATTGTCTCCTGAAGGCCTTACACCAGCATTTCCATAGTGATCACAGAAGATAATTGATGCCTTTAATTAAGCAACGTCTAGCTACTTTATTCGTTTTAAGAAACCCTAAGTCTACCACACGCCTAAGTATGTTTATCAGTTCACTAGACCCAGGAAATGCAATGCAGACAGGAAGGTAATGCGGTTCAGTGCTAAGTATAACCTTCAACAGAACAGTGTTGAATGCTTCTCTAAATCTTATGCATCATCTATGTTAAAAGATTTAGCATTATCCAAAGATTCACTCCTGCAGGTTCTCTGTGTCAGCCAACTTGCTTCAAATCCAAAGGAAATCATGCAGAGCAGTTCATAATGTGCTTTTTATACATTTATTTTCAAGACTACTATATAATTTAACAAAAGTGAGCTTAGTGTCTTTCATAATAGTTTTTCTGTTCAATTAATTTTAATAAAATCTGAAAAGTAACAGAGGGTGATGACAGCTATTAAACTTAATTTTATTGTCTCCTTCTTGAAGGCAAACCCACATTTCTTGGGGTTAGAGAAGTAAGGCCTCTTTTTCACCTCTTGTCTGGAATAGACTGGAGGTCACACAGGGAAGTCTCTCACTTGATGGTTGGATCTTTATTGCTGATGGTAGAAGATAAAAACCCATCTAGAATAAGGCTTAAACCACTATAATCCAATGGCTCAGAATGTCCCACTTTAGCCAGCCCCGAGGACTTTGCTACCCACCCAGCTACTTCCTACTTTATAGGGGACCTGGCATCAGTTTCAGAGAAATGTCTGATTAATTATGAAGAAATCAAGAATGACCATTGACAGATACTATTACATTGGTTTTCCAACTTGGGATAAAATAGACCCTCCAACCTTAAGCATTAGGCTGAGAAATACAGCATACATTTGATAAATTAAGAATAATGACTAATAAATACATGTGTATAAGAGACTGGTGAGATTCTGTGACCCTGTTTTAGTATTACAAAAAGGGCATCACACAGCAAATCTGAAGACATACAGGCTGAGCTGTGTTCCTTGGGCTCATTCCATTGGGGCCAGGGGGAGATAATTCTGTCCAGGTTATCACCATGGATCATAACATCATGCATCCATCATGTATATACTGCTCTGTCCTATGCAAGGACTTGTAGGGAATATGGATGACACTGAGATGTAAGGCACTGCCCTTGCCATTCAAGAGATGGGTTAGAATTTAGCTGGGAAAAGAGATATTTGCATGTGCTGTAACAAGACCTGTTGTCTTCTAGGATGTCCAGGCTACCTCTATGCTACCACCATGACAATTGTCATACTTATTCATTACTACTCAACTAATGATGCTTCCTGCAAAGATCAGAAGAAGGACGTGATTATTTCCTAGTCCAGACCCCCCACCCCCCAATCATTACTCCCACTCCCATGGGAGGTGGGTGTAGGTCAGATGGTGCTGAACAGGGTGATTTCAGGAAGGGGCTGGGGAGTCACAGATCTTTGATTAAGGGGCAGAAGGAGACATCTCTGCATTTGACATCTTCATTTCTTTCTCGCTCCCCTGGGACCTTCCAGTAAATCACACTGATGGAGTATAATAAAAATAGGCCGGGAGATACATTGGCAAGCTTCAGAGCTATAGGTTGGTGTCCCTATTAAATGGAGATATTACACATCTAGAGAAGGAATTCAGTTACTTCACTCCACTTGTCATATTAAGAGAAATTTACCTCAGCGGAAACAATAAAAATTGAATTTTCTAAGATCAAACTCCCACCCCCCTTGTCACCATGAAGTATTTAGAGGCTTCCTAACTCTTATTGCTTTAGGTGAAGCAACCTAAAAAAATACTCTCAGATTCAGAAAAAATAAAATTGTCACATATTTCTAGAGCTACAGACTTACTTCCAACAGAATCCTTGCCTGTTAACACAGCCAGTTTAGTCTGGGTGGCAAAATCTACCCTCTCCAGGTGTTAGCTGGGCCTTGGTTTGTGGCTCTTATTCCTAGAAACCTCTGTGGCCTGGAGTCATCAGATTTGATTAGTTTTCCTTGGGGAAACACCAAAGCTCTAAAAGAAGAAAAATTCAGATGCCCACAGAATATTAATTGAATGCACCTGGTACTGAGCTGCCAGACCCAGGCTACAGCCCCTCCATATCTCTTTGCATGCAGCAGGTGGCAGCAACACCCCACAGACCACCAGGTGGTGGGTAGTGCCCCCACAGCTCAGTCCTGGTAATAAAAAGGCCCTTTCAGCACAGGGACAGGCATTCTCTATACTTAAAAATAACTCTTCTATGGAAGTCATGTCAATCTCTTCTATTATCCTGCCTGCTCACCAAATCCCAACTGCACAGCATTGCTTCTGCCTTAGATTATAGTCTGCTTAATATAAAGAGAAAACAGAAGCAGTCCATTTCACACATAAAAATCAATCTTGAACTTCTTGAACCTTAGAGGCAAATTCAATTATTTACAAAAAGAAGCAGGGTCATGCATTATTTCTGCCAGAGGCAAACCATAATTGTGTGTTTTGGACAAACTTTTTAAATGCTCCATCTAAGCCCTTACCCTCAATGAAAACACAACCGTTTTTGACATAGGAAGTTGAGCAAAAGGTAATTTATTTTTGTGGTGTTTACAGATATTAATTCAACTATGACAGATTTGTCTTGGATTTTATTCTTTAGCTATTTATACAAAACCTTATAATATGGGCTATTACACTTTTGCACATGCTTCTCTCCCAAAATGTTAGAAAAAAACATAATGCTTGTTTCAGTGAATCAAAAATATTTATTTATTGAGAGTCAACTCTTTAATGACCCATGAAGAGTCATGGTGGTGTAGGTGGTTTTAAAATACAGATGATAAAACACAACCCTTGTTCCTTTGTTACTTAGTGCAAACACCCACAAGCACCAAAAGAGTCAAGTAACATAAAACACAGAACTGAATGAGTAGGCTGCAGAGGGCTTTATAAAATGACAGATCACCTAGAGATCAAATGGTCTAGAAACATCTCAGATAAATGTGGTGGAAACCACGAGGTTAGTCATTTTAGACAGAGGAAACATAAGAGCCAACGCGGGGGCACTGATGTTCCAGAACAATTCAGTATGTCAGCCACTGAGTAGAACAGAAACCTTATCAGTGGGCTGAGAGCAGACAAAGTGGTTCAATGGGAGAGCTTAGATTATGGAATCCTTTGAATTCTAGCTATGGACTTTCCTATTCCCATGTTAGAGAGACTTAACGGTTTTTCAACAAAAGCACAGCACATCAAATTGAAACTTTTAGAAGGATAAATTAGGTGGATGTGTGTAGATTGAATAAAAGAGGGAAGAACAAGGAAGCAGACGGTCTGCTAGGGATCTTCTATTTCTTCAGGTGCCTTCAAATGAGTACCTCCTGACTGGCACTTATTGTATCGGTGTTGGGTGGGACATGGACATGGCCCAGAAAAGGTGAGAGTTGGTGTCTATCTCAACAGGAAATCAAAATCTTTAGCTCCATGCTTAATTGTGGGCAAGAGGAGTTAAAAAACTGTAAGCGATGGATTGCTACTGGAATAGGCAGCCATTCAGCCGCAGGGCAATCAGGAAGGGATCACTGACTTCATGAGAAGTGAAAGGTAACTAGTGGGTACAGGAAGAGGCCTTGCTTTCATGAGCACTGAGCTGCTTCTTTTGTTTTTCAGTCAAATTTTATGAATTTTAAGAATTACCATTTAATAGAAGAGAATTTCATGAGAGACTTGGAGCATAGCAATTTGTTTTATTACCATGCATCATCATTTCCACAATGCTCAATTCCATCTACTAAAGGCGGATCTAAATTAATAAATTTTTTCCAGTGACAACATCAATATATGTTCATCATAAGAAAGCATTTTAAAAAGATTAACAAAGAAACTAAAAATCATCTGGAATCCTAACCACGCCCAATCAAATAGTACTTACAGTTTAACTATCAGACTTTTACACAAATATCTACATATAAATAAAACTTTTTCATATTTTTGTCACGTGATCCTAACCTGTGTTGTTTTCAGTTCATAATATATTATAAGCATACTCATTATAAAACAAATTTAAACTTTTTCCTTTTAAAATAGTTGCATAATATTTGATTGTGTGATTGTACAAAAAAAAAGTAAAATTTAAGTAAACTAATATTATAAAATTTCCACCTGATACTTTACTGTGAGGAAATTATAAAACTCAATTAAATAATTAGTTGTAGCAAGTAATCCTTGACTTTTTTTTTAATGGGTAAGCTGAGTGTGTGTGTGTGTGTGTGTGTGTGTGTGTGTGAGAGAGAGAGAGAGAGAGAGAGAGAGAGACTTTATTTGCTGAAGTCCTGGAAAGCCATTATTGACTCAAAACACAATAATGTTGAATTATGCAGAAACAAAATTTTTAAACCATTAGGACTTCTAGGATTAACAAGCCAGAATTAGAAGAATTATTAAAATCCTATATTCTAACTGATTTCAAAGTATTGAAATGTTAAAAAGACTCTTTGCATTCAATAGAACAAAAAACTGAGATGTGTTACAATCGATTTTAGACCTTACAAAAAGACACTACAGAGCAAAAGCATACACTGTGATCTTTTTGTAGACTGCTATAAAAGTATTCTTAACCACATTGTATTTTTACAACTATAGAGTCACATAGAGATATTGTGTCTCTATACCTGGTGAAAACAATAGACTAGCTAAAATCAACCAAGAGCTTAATGCCACCTTTTGCCACTAATTCCCACTGACCTCCTACCCAACCCCCCACCCCATAATTTCCTTGTAATGGAGTTCTGAGTTTAAGAGTGAGAGCAAGAGAGAGAGTCAGCAGTGAGAGAGAACCACTTTACCACTTGCTTCTTTTTGTAAGACTACAGGTCGATACAAGTACAAGTAAGTAATATTATAAGAAACAAGAGTTTGTGATTAACAGCATTTTCTCATTAACTGAAATCAAAACCAAATTCTTTTCTTGGAGGAAGACTGTAATCCTTGAGGAAGTATTGTAATGGGGAGGGGAAATGCATGGGACAGAAAGTTCTTATTGTTGAACGTATTTTTAAAATGTGTTTTTTCAACATTTTTGGTTCCGTGAAAACCATGTAATGGACATTTCATTTTGTGATTGAGCATCTTGCAGAAACCTGGAACATTCATCTGCACCTCAGACCCCAGAGTGGGCCAGAAAGCACAGATATGAATAAAACCATACTTCCTCCTCCAGTAAAGAAGTTAATTTTTAAACCACTTGCCTACTTTGACGAAGGAAGACTCAAAACAGAGGTATGAGCATACTCACAGATGATGTTGTCTATATTCTGCCAAGATCTAGGAAGCTAGAAGGAACTAAGCTGATCATCTCATAAAGACAGAGATCTTCATTTCACAGAGAAACAAACTGAGCCCCACAGGCAAAAGTGTCTTGCCCAAGCTCAAAGTGTGCTATAAGAAAAGCTGACTAGCTGTGACACTGAGTCTTATCTTACACTATTAAGCTACACAGCTTAACACAGTCAATGATTGAAACCAGCCAGTTTTCAAATTAAAATGTAAATTGCCTCCAATACCTTGACAAGTAAGAAACAATCTAGAAATCATACCTTTAAAAATTCCCATGACATTTGTGTCTACAAACCTGTACCTATATGCCACGGACGAAGTAGTAGTGAGTTATTTATATATGTATTTGTTTGAAAAGCTTATGTTTGTGTATTAGTTTGTTCACTTGCTTGCTTTTCAATTTAATTTCCTAGAGGAATTTTGACCAACTTGCTGAGTGAAACCAGGCACACTGTTTTTTAATCGAAGGTATTGAATTAACCTCACTCTGGTGTTATGTAACTCAACATCAATTTCATTCCATTTTCACTGTTTTAAGCCACGTGTTATATGCATTTTCCCCTCTGATTTTGCTCAGGGAAGGCACTATAGTTCTTCCATTTACTTACTTAAACAATTCACTCCTTCTTTTTAATCTCGCCTCTGCTCCAAAACATACAACTGGTGGCAGATCAGAAGCTGGTCTAATTACCAGGATTTAGCTGGGTAGGCTACATTTCTAGGAGCAATAGATGATGATACAAACAAATGAGCATCGGAAAACACTGTATATAAAGAGTACTCTGAAGCAAGCTGGAGATGCTCAAAGTTTTTTTTCCCCCCAAAAAAAGTCTTGTCTGTTACTTTGGAGAAAGAGTCTAGTTGAAGTTAGAAATATTTGCGCCAGTTTCACATTATAAGCAGAGTTACAAAAACACAGAACTTCAGAGGAAGCAACCCCTCACTTTATAAATGAGGAATATTGTACCCAAGAAGAGATATGAAGAATATGAAGTCATAGACTTATTTATATCATAAATATTGAAATCAAGGATTTGACTTTACCTACCTTGGATTATTTATTTTTCCTTACAGAAACAAAGAGCAATCACATAATGAATGTTCTTATTTACAGGACATGAGTGAAGGGCAACCAAACCTGGTTGACATGTGGGTGCTGGCTTGTCAATGAGGCTCACTCCTGGCAAAGGGATGCACCCCCACATACTCGCTTCACAATACACTTAACTCAAATGTGTGCTTCTGTACCATAGAGCAGAGGATCAGAGATCCTGATGTTTTTAATGAGGTGTAAACCTCAAATGTCAGCACTATAAATATCTAAGTTCCTTTATTCATACATCTCTATGACATACATAATCTTAAAAGGACCCAGAACCTCAGCAGGGCTTACCAGGCCTTAAATGACTTAAAAAAACAGCCCCTTCCTCCCCAATCCCACACTCCCACCCCACTGACCTGCCACTTCAGGCTCTCCTTGTTAACTGAGCCCCAGGGTTTTTACACTTGCTACTTTCTCTGCTTGGCATACTCTTCTGCAGCTTTGTTATAGGACTGCATTTTCTCATGCTAGAGTTGTTCAAATGCTGCCTACACTGAGTCCTTTTCTGAACTGTGTGACTAAGGGAACTTGGTCATAGGTTTGTCACATCAGCAGTTATATTTCCTTCATGGTTGCTTATGACTATAAGATGTTTATTTTATACACACACACACACACACACACTGTCACTTCCCATTAAAATGTAAGCTCTGTGAAGACAGGGACTCTGCATTTTAGTCACTTCTCAGGCCAAGTCAAATATCCTGTCAACTGCCTTTTCACGCTAACTATTGAGGGGGTAGCCAGTTGCTCCATGTACCAGTTGTGCCTCTCCTCAGAAGCTCTAAATGCTCCTCATTCTTTGACCTTGGTGTCTTAAGTGCAACAATGCAGTACCTCACTTACCTGACACATGAACAATCCTGAAGGCATAAGAGAGTTAACACCCCGTGAGTGTGTACTTGACCCTTGAGGAGTCAAGTAATATACCCTTTAACTCTGGCTATCAAAGAAAAATATCGTGCCACAGGTAGGTAGAGGTAGGTTTGTCACTCCTATTTCTATCTTAAGTACTGCTATTGAATTCCA
>JAGFMF010011942.1:8344437-8360947 GCA_019455555.1 Galemys pyrenaicus | reverse complement strand
TAGTTGGAAAGGCCGCCATGAAATGTCTTAAAATTTATATTCACTTTGTCAAAGTACACATTGTTTGCTCTTTTGTGAGCTACTAAGTTCTCAGTCTAAAAGACTTCACAGGTAGCCTAAAGGTCATAATAAATAGGTGGGGGGGCTCAGTGAGGGTCACTGAACAACCTTTACTTATAGTAGTCACCCCTTCCCTTAATAATACTGAAGTGACTTCAGAGGAGAAGGGAGGTCCTTAATCTGTCTATGTAGATCAGTTCTGATGTAGTAGGAATACAGTACTTGAGACATTTCTCAGAATGAAGGATACATCTTTAGGATTATTTGACTAACTTGTTTCAATTCTGTGGATTTTGTGAGATGATTATGCTGTATCATTCCCTTTGATGGGAAATCATATTACTTAGTCAAGAATTTTGCCCAAAAAATATTCATATAGTGTCTTTATGTGCCCTACACAACTTGAAGGGTTGGGGATAGAGCAGAAATCACATAAAGAGACAGCCTCAGCATGCATTCCCTCCAAAAGTCAAAGCCTTTTTACAGATACTTTGGGGCTTTATTCTGTGGAACAGTAATGGGGTTGCTGAAAAGGGTTTAGCAGTGAAGTAGGGAAAGCCTATTGGGGAGTGCATTGTTAAGTGTCTAACGTGGTTTATAAATGTGTGTGGGTCCTTCCAGGTGGCCTCTGAGGAGCTGTGTAGTATGACCCTTACCTACTACCTGAGCTACAGAAGAGGAAGGGTTCATGAGGACACCTGCTGAGTTCCTCAGTTATTATGACCTTTAGGTTTCCTGTGAAGTCTATTAGACTGAGAACTTAGTAGCTCACAAAAGAGCAAACAATGTGTACTTTGACAAAGTGAATATAAATTTTAAGACATTTCATGGCGGCCTTTCCAACTACTCAAAGAACTGTAGAAAATGAAGAAAATTCTTGTCACATGAGTCATGGAATTCAATAGCAGTACTTAAGATAGAAATAGGAGTGACAAACCTACCTCTACCTACCTGTGGCACGATATTTTTCTTTGATAGCCAGAGTTAAAGGATATAAAGCTAACTATGGGTAAATGAATATGACAAAATCTAGTCCCTTTGATATAGACACATAATATTAAAAAATAACAGAAAGGCCACAAGACAAAATTTTCTTCCACTAGTGGTTCAGTATTCACTTAAGTTATTGCTCCCTGGGGACTGCATTTCTCTGGAGTTGGTAAGCCAATCTCATCTCCGTGGAAAACAGAAGGTATGCTCAAAGGTGATAACTGAGTAGAGCTTAATAGAAGATTTATTACATAGGTATTATAGCATATAGGGAAAACCCACAAGGCATGGTATTGTTCTCAGGACTCATAGCACTGAGAGGCCATTTCCTTCTCTAGGACTGAGGGGAAAGGAAGGGGGCACCAGCTTGAGTAGCTGCAGGGAGAGGTCTCCTAACAGGAACTGCTGGCTTCAGTACAGAAGTGCAGCCATGTGATGCCATGGTAATCTCTCAGACAGAGTGCTGGGGATGTAAATATCTTTCCCTCACTCTTCTTCCTCCCACTATTTGACAAAATTCCATTGTTATATTTGTCAACATTATGACAAAAAAGAGAAAGGAAGGAAAGTAAGTTCAAATATTTATGTGTACCCATTTGCCAAACCAGAGGCCAAGGAACATTTATATAATCCACACAGCTGATCTCTTGGAATGACAAATACGATGGAGCCAAAGGGGCAAACAGGTAATATCCAGTATAGAGCCATGTGGTCCTCACGGTAACAGGAAAGGCAGTGGGCTTCCTTTGCTGGTCCATCTGTATCAGGGCAGGACTTCTTGTTGAATGCCCAGCTTGTGGGTGAGAAGACAACTCAGGTACCACCAATCAAAGAAAGTGCAGCAGGGTGATAAATAAGAACTAGTTATTGCTTCTTTTCCGCCTTTGAGAAGGGCTTGAAAAGATGCCACTGTCTTCCCTAATGTCCAAGAGGAGGTATGTCATGTCATGGAAAAGTGCTCCCCCTACTGGCTATGCCTGAAAGAGTGAATCATTTTCCAGAGCTCATGGAATAAAATACTGCTCATCCTCAATAAATATCCTGTATATGTTTTTGGAAATTGTGACTTTGAGAAATATGACAGTACAGGGAACACTCTCCCCAACACCCACATTCACTAAGATTAGTTTCATTCCCCAAAGAAGAAATTTACCCCCATACACCTGCCTCAAAACCTACCTAACTCAAATTTAGACACACAAAATAACCTAACATAACATCTTTGGGGAGTGCTCAGAGAAAACACACAGGACATGGGATGAATATACCAACTCCACACAGACAGTGGCCCTGTCTGGGAATTGATATTTTTTTAATCAACATTGTAACAAACCACACTGAATGAAATGACATTACTTGAGGACCTGCTATAGTTGAAATCATGTGAGTGTATGAGTGTGTGTTCATGTTCTGAGGACAGAGTGACTAAGACATTCATTGAGATTCTAGCCATTGGATAATAGTGTTCAGTTCTTACTTTTAAACACAGGCAAAGACCAGTACCTCAGCTCAGTTCCATCATCTCCTTGTATGTCAAGAACATTTCCTGAAAGACCAACTTACAATTTAGTAGACCTACTCTTTTCATTAGATATCAATATTTCAGAGAAGACCAAGGTTCTCCTGACAGATAAAGATGAGTTAAAACCTAAACCACAGGCAACAACCTGAAACTTATTTGGGAAATTCTTGGATTTTTTCCAACCAATTTTTTTTTTTAACTTTGATAATATGGCAAAGAAGTTAGATGTGGGGCATGAACTATCACCAGCCAGGAAAATAGTTCCATGATCTACTAGAAAGCAAAATGAGTACTTGATAATAAGCAAACCAGAAATGGATTGTTTTCAAAATGGCTAGCAGGACCTAGGTACAAAGGCTGAACTAAGACTCATTTTCATGAACATATGTGAAGATACTACCGTATGGTAAAAAGTGAGTGTTCCTGCATTTCTGCATCCTGACATGTATTATTTCAGCCGGAACCCATTAGAAGGATTGAAAATATTAAAAATATTATTTATTAGGTAGGAATGAAATGATATAACATATTGTATTAATTTTCTAGGGCTGTTGTAACAAATCACCACAACTTTGGCAACTTATAGAAACAGAAATTTTTTCTCTCACATTTCGGGAGACAAGAAAACCTAATCATAAGGCAAGGCTGCTCTCCCACCAAAAACTCTAAGGGGTAATCTTTGCTTTGGCTCTTTGGCTTCTGGGGTCTGTCAGCATCGCCCAGGCTCTGCTTCAGTCCTCCCATGGCCTTCTGTTGCTTGTGTCATATCCTCTTCTGTTTCCTTTAAAGACTTTAGTCATTGGTTTCAGGATCCACCCCATTAATACAGTATGATATTATCTAAAGATTCTGGGGTCTCCCTGGTGACCTAGGAGTTAAGTCTCAGTGCTATCACTGCTGCAGCCTGAGTTCGATTCCCAGTCAAGGAACTAATCCACACACGGCACAGCAGACCTCTCCTGTCTCGCCTGCTGCTCTCCTCTGTCCTGTTCCCCACTCTATCTCTGGTGAATCCTCTCACCCACTGCACTTCTGGACTACACCCCAGTTCTTCTACACACACACACACACACACATACAGATAACACATAGAGATATTTAACTTAAGTACATCTGAAAAGATCCTTTTTTTTTTTTTTTAAGTTAGGTCACATTTACTGGGGACATTAGGTATTGGGGTTTAGGACTTGCACATATCTTTCTGGGACCACCATTCAAGCTACATGAGATATCATAAGGTAACAATTATCTCAGAATATCAGGTTTGTGATCATAAATGAGGAATTTAGAGTCTTGTAGTGGATTCTGTGGTGTGCTGACCAATTCCCCTACTTAGTACCAAATCTCTCATTTGCCCTGCTGCTGGGAGTGTTGCCTGCTAATGGATCGTCGCTCTAAAGAGATCCCATGTTATTTCTTCCTTCCTGGAAATAGCACACATGTATGAGGATCATAAAGAGGGAGGTTCAAAGACCTGACCTCTTGCCTCATTTTTAGAGAATTCTGAAGAATCATCCACCTCCAAAGTTCCCTACAAGATGGGCTGAGGCATGTGCTGTAATTTTAATACAAGCCAGCTTCTCCTACTCCAACCTTTTCCTTCACTTCCTTGTAGGTATTGGCCCCAAGAGCAGCCCCCAATATACCTGTAATATACCCCCAATATACCTGTATACCCAATATACCTGTAAATCTCACCATAGAGATAGGGGCTTTGACCTAAGACACATTTTGTTATGAGATAAATCACAGATATTCCTAGTAGCTCAGAAGCAGCCTTTACAGAGAACCATCCTCCCAAATGCCCTTGGAAGGCCATTTAGATTATCAAAGTATGAAAGAGGTTTTTACATTTCATTGTGTGGACTTTCTGCTCTATCTTCATTCCTGTGATTGGAAATCTAAGGTGAAAAGTTAAACACACTAAGATAAGACGGATGACAAAATGGTTAACTAGAAGTAATAATTCAAAAATTAGAAGACTAAGTGCATGACTAGTAGGTATTGAGTATTAGTAGGAGAAATTAAACCAGAGTCTTGTCATATTAAAAAAGATCAGAGAATATATTTTTAAACAGAAAATGAAAGCTAAAGGTCCTGGATGTTGAGAACAGAGAATAAGAGAAAAATATTAAATATGGGAAGGGAAAAAGTCAAATGAGTGAAAGTTAAGAAGTTATTTGAGTCTATATCAACCTTGAGATGAAACAAGTTTCCTACAATGTCGCAGCCCCTGGGTTCTATGGAAAATCCAGTTCATCTTTTGGTTTTGCTATATCCCAGCAAACATGCTCAACCTGTCTAAATTCTGTCCTATGAACTGTAAATAGGGTGGATGTGAAAGTGGATGACAGGTAAAACACCTGTGAGATAAACCCACTGCAAGATTAGCTCTTATTAACGCAAAGTGCACAACACTGTACATTGCTTCTCTAAATATTTTTTTCTTTGCCAAAGTGTTAGCTCATATTAACTGCCTAAATTTCATCTTGAAAATGTTTTGAGTTTACTTTCCTTTACTTGTGTCAAATGCAGATTCAGAAGAGCTGGAGAAAGGTGATTTTTGCTCTGGTTAATGCCATCTATCATTAGCTAAAGTTCCCAGCTATGATTTGAATCCCTAACACAGTGTGATATATGGAGCAAAAGGTGATCAAAGGGAGTGATTTTCATAGAGTCTGAGCACAGTGCCTGAACGTTTTAGAAAATCACATTTGCCTTAAAAGAGATATTGGGAAATAAGGAAGATAAGCGAGAATATTACAATGTCATCTCACCAAGCAATTTACAGATAGGGTATGCTAGGACCTTAGGGTTGGTATTGCAACAAACTTTAATTTAAATATGGGATTCACTTGTTATTAATAAAATGATTCTGATCAAATAACTTTTTTGGACTTCAATTTTCTTACCCATAAAATGAGGATAATGATAATACCTATCCTCCAGGGTTGCTATTAGAATTCAATGAAATCATATATGTGAAAGCACTTGGTAGATTCTGGTCTACAGTATAGCTAATGAAGCCACAATAATGTTCATAAGAACAAGACGCAAAGGACAGAAGTCAGAAAAGGAAAAGAGTTTCTAGATATAGCTCTTTCTTACTCAATGATATTGGACAAGTAGGTCATTTAACTCTTCTGGACTTGCATTTCCTCATTAGTAAAATAGTAAACTGCTAAAAATTACACAAATGAAAATGGCCTTCCAGTTCATTGATTCAAGACGAGCTTAATAGTCAGTCATCACTAAATGACTTAGTGGTTTCAACATTATAGTAGTATGCCTGACCCACCATTAAGTTATAAAATATAAGATAGCAATGAAATATACAGAAGATGATGAACCATATAAGATATAGAAAATTGCAATAAATTATGTGGATGGATCTTAGTGCTGGCAGATGCAGGCTGTAATCCCTTAATGCTTTTCTCCCTCTGACTGAGGAAGGTTTTTTCTCTGATCCTTAAAATCAATGCTATAGTAAACTAATCATAGTTTGATGTAATGATTGAGTTAGTAGGAGGAGTTACATAAAAACCTAAAATAAACAGCCACCCAATATACAGATGTGTAGGGCAGGGCTAGAGACCCTATAAAATAATTTAAAATTGAATAATAAATCTATCTACCTAAACTGAAACCCACTGTACTGGAAGAGGTTGAGATCGCAGATTCTCAATTCTTTGCCTCCTTTGCAATTTTGCTCAAATCAAATTGATATTTTGTTAAAACTGTAGATTCCATGAAAGTCATATGGCAAGTTAGCCAATGCCCATTCCCCAACTGCTGCCTGGAACAGCATTGATTCAGGTTAATTCATCACAATCAGTTGAATATCTACATTTCCATCAAGTTCATTTATGAGTATAAATTAGCCCCAGATCATTCATTCAACAATTGAATCTTGTAAGCTGACCTTGAAGAAGTCAGTTTCTGCAGCATGGGCAGATTATGACACTGTAATAGGCAGGAGGGGCAGTTAAGAACCTCAGTCTCCATGGATTTATATAGTTCCACTTATTTAGTATAAAAATTCAGAGACTGATGCATCAATATGTATTCAGAGGTAGCCATAGGTTTTGATTTATCATGTTTCACTCCCCCTACAAAGCAGGTGACAAAATGGGAGTAAAGCAAAATGAATCTATTCTTATTAGATTGGGGCCACCATCTCATATTAGGTTTAGATATTGGATTTCCTGACAGCTTCCTGTATTGTCCATTTATTTTTTGCAAGGGAGCCAGCAATGGCCTGGGATAACAGTGTGTCTGGGATGTGAGACAACTTAAATGGATGACACAATTTCCCTGGGCTCTGCTGCCAGTGGAGTTCCCTAAGCAAGTTAGTGTTTATGTATCAGTGATGTTTGGGGGTTCAGTGGAAACCAGACAGGAATGATCCCTGTCTAGAATAATGATACCATTAGGAAAGTGGGAACACAAAGAGGAATACACTTACTGACGATATTACTCAGCTTCAGAATTATTTAACTGAGTGAAGAGCTTATTTTGTTTGGCTGAGAGAGACTCAAGTGTTCTTGCTGCATTGTTTTCCCCTCTCATTTTCTTTTTGGTTGTTGCTGAGTACACTTGCCTCTGACATTCCTTTACACTGAGTCATGGGATGTTCTTCTTTCCCATATGCAATGTGACAACTGCTCCCAAATCCACATTTTGTAGAGTTGGTCCTTTAACATTTTCTGACATACACTTGATCTGTCTGGTTCAAGGCCTTAGTCTGACAAAACAATAAAGCACACTCCTCTAGTTGAGTTACACTTGAGCCTTGGTCTGGCTTTTCTTATAAATGTGAGTTTGATGATAGGCCCTGCAGTTTGCTGATGCGTCAAAGATGAAGAACATTTTCTTTTAATTCAAGTATAAAAACATCATCTGATGCCAGCACTGGGGAAAGAGTGGGCAAGCTTAAATCAGGATTAATCCTGGAAATTAGTAGTGCTTGGTCAAAACTGGAGTACCTGGGTTAGAAGTGCCTGTGGTAAGAAGGCACCACCATGCCTCACCAGAGGACCCTTTTATCCTTGATTCAGCACTCTCCACTCTGCATTGCTAGACCTCCAGCCTTACCAACTGAGTGATCCCTTTGCCCAGAAGTGTCAGGGGAAGCCCCTGGCAGCCGGGTACCTACTGCACTGGGCCCCAACTACATGTCCATGGGTTGATTAGGTCCCAGATTGGCCGGGCTGGAGTAGAGCACTGCCTCTTTCCTCTCCCTCTCTCCTCACTCAGGGGAGGCATTCCTGTGAAACTTGACCTAGCTCAAGGGCAAGTGAGTGAGGCTCTCACCCCCCAACCATATGTGCTTCCATGGCCAGCTCTTTCCCTCTTCTTTGAAGACCAGTTGACCTTCTACTTCATATTATCAAGTTTTCCTCAAGTTCTGTTTTCTTTCTTCTTTTCTTTTCTGTCTATTTTTCCTGCTCTGTTTCTCATTGCTAAGTTCAAAGAGTGGAAGAGGAAGAGTGGGTTCTAGAGGCTGAACTTCAAGTTAGGAGGCAGAAAGAGTAGAGGATTCTTTTGAGGAAAAGAGAGGAAGCAGGAAGGGCAGAAGTTAAATATGTGTAGGATAGGCTTTTTGGTGATGTAGCATGTACTGAGGGAAAGCAGAGTGAAGAAGAAGAAACTGACAATTCAAGAAAGAGAAAAACTCACAGCAAAGCGCCTGGGAGAAGACGGAGAGGGGCAGGAATCAGAGCACAGATGGAGCAATCAGAGCACAGAGGAAAAGAGAAATGTTTCGGCTTTGACAGGGAGAATGGAAATGTTATAGTCAAGTCGGGATGTGAACAGCAAGAAAGTTGAAGTTCAAATCTGAGCCCTCAACCTTCACTGTAAACAAGAAAGGAAGACGTTCATTTTGACTCCAATTTCAATAGTAGATTTAAAAAAAAGAACTCCTAGGCCTCCCTGGTGGCACAGTGGGTTGAGTGCCACAATGTGAAGCATCCACAACACAGCAGCACGAGTTCAATCCCCGGCGAGGGAAGGGTCCCACATGATGCAGCAGACCTCTCCTGTGTCAGTCACCCGCTGCTCCCCTCAGCAGAGTTCTTCGGTCAATCTCCCTGTTCTGCTCTCCACTTTGTCTTGGTGAACCCTCTCACCTCCCGTGACTCTGGCCTGTACCCCAGCTCTTGAATGCATAAGTAAATAATTTAAAAAAAAGAAAGAATGTTAAAAAAAAAAGTCCTTTGCATAATACCCAATTTGAAATTCAGCAGCTCATCTTTGTACCAGCTAACATCAGTACATATGGGAAAATGGACTTTAGAGAAAACGGTATGTTGTGGCCTTCCTGAGAGGAGCCAAGAGCATGGGGTAGTGCACACAGCTGACAAACAGGCAACTGGGAAGCACAAGCTTTGGACTCAGGGCTCAGGGAGGGAGGGATGGTTATTGGAGCAGAATGTCAACAATAACCTTTCCCTGTACATCTTTGCTATAGTGTATCTTATGGCTATCTGGCCTTGAGGTACAGAAATGGTTATGAAATCCTGCTTTACCTCTGACCCAGATCCTGCTAGTGCTCAGAATCCAACGAACCAAGAACTGGGATTCTGTGACACAGGAGGGAAGTTGCCTGATTTGATCAAGACAATTCTCTACTCCAAATACAAATGGTGCAAGGCCTGCATTGTTCTTTGTCTTTGGGGAGCTGCCAGCTTTCATCTCAGGAGGTATTTATTTTCTTTCGAGACCAAAAATCAATCACTTAATTCTTGGTGATGTTAAGGTGGAAGATTAGAGAGGATTAGAGCCCATTATAAACACAGTCCCTTCTGCCATGCTTCCTGTAGACTGACAGAAGATGGTCAGACCCCTCATTAAAGCAATTACTCTCACAAGTCAGTGATACTGCATCTACTTTTTCTAGCAACCATGCCTGAGTCTATTCTGAAACTAAACCAGAGAAACTCAGACAACAAAACAGGAAATAAAATTAAAGAAGAAAAGTTCATAGCCCATATAAAGGACTTTGCCTATAAGTCAGGATAGACAGATGGACAGACAGGATGAAAGGAAGAAAGGATGAAAAAAAGAAAGTTATTCTTAGATTAGGATTGGTGAAGAATATTTGCTTCTGGAATTGGCCAATGAAGATATAATGTGAGAGTAACACTTTCTGAGTAAGAAGACACAGAAGTGGTAGTGGTAGTGGTGGGGAGAGGAAGAGAAATGGAACACTAAAAAGTTATAGAAGGTCCTGGCCAAGGAAAGAATTAAGCCTGTAAAATACTAGTGGTATCGCCTCCACACAGCATGGGAGCTTGGCGCTGTGGTGAACATCTGCCCAGCTGGCCTCTGTGCCAGAGTAGACTCTGAAGCACTTCTGTTACTCAAAAGAATGGCTAAGTGGCTCATAGAGTTGTTTAAATGTTTGCCTTGCACCAAGAAGGAACTGGGGTGTGACAAACGTTTAGTCCCTACTGTGTGACATCAGAGTCATTTCAAACTGTTTCCTCATCTTTTATACATATTAACTAGGCAAACAATACCTTCATTCTTTTTTAATATTTAAGGTCTTTGTAATGAGGCTTCATTTTGAAGTGTTTCATAAAACTGATGAAAATTATGGTTAAAATGATTGCAGTTTCAAAATTGGTATTTTATTCACACAGAATGCAGAAACTGTAAAGTCATGACTCCCTGAGCAACTCTGAGCCAATGTCCTCGCAAATACTTAAAATTTTTTCATTAGCATGTATGGTATTAATTCCTTCCTCTGCTAGCACAATGGGCTCAACTATGTTTGCCTTGGGATTTTAAACTTGGGATTTTTGCTGGCATTTACATGATTAAAAATACAATATTAATTTTGCCTTGGTACTTAGCTATGCTTTATTTTATTTTTCCTCCTGAAGAAAGAATAGTGAATAGGTGCAGAAAGGAGACAGGGTCAATCATTTGGTAACTTAGTCAGAGACACAGGTGCTCATGGGGAGTCCCCTTCTGGAGGACCCTGAAGTAAAGCATGAAACGAAGAAGGAAAGCATGAAATGAAGATACGGTTCTCATATGCTGCTACCCAAGGTGATTCTTCACACAGAATACCCCCTCCATCTGTAGGGTCCTAACAGAATTTGAAGGGTCAACAGCATTAGATTTAGAATCACCAACCTGATCTGGACCTCTACCTCTATCATTTACTACTTCTGTGAATGTCAACAAGTTATTTTATCTACTACGTCTGTTTCCTTAGCTGGAATGAGAATTTTCCAGGGTCTTCTAACTGGAACAGTACTTTTTCTGGGTTTTAAAAGGAACTAGATAAACTCAAAGAAGAAGACGCACCCAAGAAAAATGCCTGATGCAGTGTAGACATAGAGTAACTATGAGGCTATTTTCTTCTTTTCCATTTTGACTGACAAAGTATTGCTTTTGAAAAACTGTTTCAGAGAGTCACACTTCTAACATCAGAGCACTGAGAGAGACAATATCTATTTGAATTGTTTCCTCATAATTTTCTAAGCACCTCAGTTAAACACTGCACTGGAGAAATAGGGGTCTGACCTGGCAATCTTCTAGTCTAGTTCCATCATTTGACAAGGACAATGACCCAGAGAGCTTAAGTGAGACACCAAGGTCAGAGAGATACAGGGCCACAGAGAGTTGAAGCCAAGTCTTTCACCAGCATTAGCATTCCCCCATTACCATACTCTGACTCCTGTTGCTCCTGATTCTGCGAGAGCTGAGCCAAAATGATGCTTGTGATCAGGGTACAGTGAAACCTGAAAATTCACGATGCTTGCAATTTTTTTGTCTGTTCATTGATCTGATCAAGTGGCTGAACCTGGTTTGTACACAAGTCACAAAAGAAAAAGGAGCACTCGAGCTGACCAACAAATACATACATACAGGATTTTATGGAGGAGCTGGGAGCTAACCTTAAAATTAACCTAGAGCTGACCCCATATACTTATCCCCAAGGCCCAAAGTGGTCTGACTGACTGTTTCCTAAATAGCCCTACCCAACAGTGACAAATGAGAGTCTAGACATGACGGATGGGATCAAAATAGATTTGGGGGGCTTCCAAGTTTAGCATATACCATCTTTCCCCCAGACACTTCTCTTTAGATTGGGCTCACAGACAAGTCTTTAAAAGCAGATAATGTGAGGTGGCATATTTGAGGGAATATTCACCCAACCCCATCCACAGACTGTAAAGGATACTGACTGAGGCCATTTGGAGAAAACTTTTAGAGCAACAGTACGTAAGAGGTCAGTTTGAAGAACTGTACCAGGCTGGCTGGCTGTACTTTCCTCTAGAAAGGAAGTTTTAAGAAATAGAGGTTATGGGACCCTGTTCCTGGAGGTCCTCTTTTAGTCTGTAGTAAGCTTGGGGGGCATCTCTGTTTTTCAAAAGTCCCTCAAATATTTCAATGCACAACCATCAGCTGTAGTAATTTGGGGCGGGAGTGATTGGGGGAGATAGTAGGGATAGTAGGGACTTGTACTATAGCAGATGTGAGAGCTTCTATGCCAAGTGCCTGCCCACTGACATGGTGATAGAAAAGATAAAGGTTAAGTGTCCTTATCTTGCTCTACTCAACCATAAGCTACTCCTGCCCTCACAGTCAAAAATTTCTACCAGAATTCATCAATATTTTGAGTATACCTCTACTTAGTATTACTGCTTTCTGTATTACTGTACCTGTCTACTGCCATTGTAGGTTCTTGAATTGAGAATGGACCTGCTTGTATGTGTATCTTCAGTGACCTCTGTACCTAGTGCTGGGGTTGGTATAGGATAAGAATGCAAGGGGTGAATTGGTGATGGGAATTCCATGGGGTTGAGAAATATACACTGTACAAAACTGAAGAATAATGTAAAATATCTATATAATAATGCAAAAATCCAAAAGCAAAAAAAAATCAATATAACCTTGTTATCAAGAAATGGCATCATCTCTGCTTTGGCGTTAGGAGTAATGGACATTGACATGCTTGGAGAAAACTTATTGTCATTGAGAATTTTGAGATTTATTTTTTCCAGGGCATTGGTAAACTCAATTCTTGAGCTCAATTTCCAGGAGACAAGTCCTAACCTGATGAATGATGTAAATACCCACAGTGTCACTTTAGGAGATGAGCCATGTGGCCCCTGGGTCTTCCATGTGACTTCTATAATTACCAGAGTGATTCAGCCAGTGGTTGTTAAACAAATACAGATGCTGATCTGGGAAAGAAAATGAGGTTAAAAGCTGGTAAACCCACACATTACAATAAATCAGCCTTTAACTCAACTGGGATACTTTGAAAAACATGTAGTCTTCTGAAGCAGATTCCTCTTCAACTGCTCAGAATTAATTTGGATGGAAATTTATTAAATTAGGGTGTAGGGATGAAAAAACAATGACAGTGTCAGCATATGTTGGCTTGCAAAGGACTCAAGTGCATGAGTAAGAGTTACTTGCCATGATCCAGGAGACAATTCTGGTTTTTATTGAAGTTGAGGATAGTGGGGATCCCAGTTGAGCCAAAGATCTGTTCTGTTTTGGCTGTGGCTCAAGCAACACTGAATCTGGCAGACTCAGGAGTGGATATACCCAAACTTTAAGGGACTAAGAGTAGTCTTGGTGAAATTTTTTCTCAGAGGAAGAGAGAGACAGTCAGCCCTGACTTTGTAATGAAGCTTTAGTCTCAAGAGGCAGTAGAAACTCAGTGTATATCTTGGAGTTTCTCCTTCACTTTTGTCTTCTCTTCTAGTCCTTACGAACTCACATCTTAGTCTATGGAGGGGAGATGAAGGGGGCAGTGTCGTTCTGTACAGAACTACAGAAATAACCACACAGTGTGTATAAAGCTACACACGTGAAATGAAGGCTATACTTTTTATCTTTCAAGCATCCTGTAAGTAGACGAACTTAGCTCCCAGTTACCCTAATGAAAACTTCCTGTCATCTTCAAATTCTTGTATAGCCCTCAGATTCCTGGAAATCTCTTATTTTTGCATCCTAACAGAACTCTTCCATCTACATAGTCCAAATTTCTATGATCCCACTTTTCTTCTATTGTTCCAAGTTAGACAGAGCAATAGGTATTCAACTCTTTAAACCAGCTGTGCCCTTAATCCTTATGGATTAACTGTAACATATAAAGCAAATAAAGACAGAAGCAGTATGGATGAATTGTGAGTGGGAGGAAGGTTTTACAATTCTTTGCCACCGTCCTCACTCAACCTTCCTCTGGTCCCTCAAGTGTTCCACAAACACCAATTTATAAAAGGCTGCGCTGGAGGAATGGGCACTAAAGTACCAGAAACTAACTAGGTGCATTTGAAGTGATAAATTAAAGGCCAAATCCTGACTGCAGACTGAGATTGGGGTGAGCTTGGGGTGACAATAAGTTTCCACTAGGAAGAATATCCGTTTCAGAAGCACACCCTTCAGGAGAGGGAACTGAATCCACAAAACACCAATTTTCTTTCCTCTATGATTTCAAGGCCAAATTCTGTGAAAGTTTTGTGTTAACTTCACATTCCTTGAAAAATGAAGACACAGAGAGACAAGCATCCCTGGAGGAGTTTTGGGCAGACAACGTTAAATCAGACTCAGGGAAAGAAAAAGGCATTTTAAATTTTATCAAGTACCATGATACAATGACTCTTCAATAACAAGTGCCCCTGGCCACATTTTTAAATGATGGCTTGGAATTTATCCCCATTGCCCTCCCTTTCAAAATAAATGGCCAAATAAGGTTGAGTGAGACATGTCATCTATACTTTTCCCATTCTTCTTCCATCTGATTCAGAAATGAAAATTATGATGATGTTTTATTTTGGTCATCTTTTGTTAAAATCTTAACTGCAATCTATCATGATCTCTGAAAATATTTGCAATTGCTTTTGACCTAGTAGAAGCCAGTAAGTTCCAAATTGACTCCCTGACAGGGGTAAGTGATAAACTGTGGTACTTTTCAGCTATTTTGGGTAAAGCCTGTTCTTGACATAACTCTGATGAATGGTAGTAAAACACACAATAGGCAGGAGGAAAAGAAGGCAATGGAAAAAAAGTAATCACGCTATTTCCTCCACCTCCTCACTCATCTACCTCCCCACAAGAGAATGGTATGTCAGAGAGACCTTCACTGTGAAGTTTGTAATTGTTCTTTATTTAGCACAGTTCAAGGTTGTGATGGGATCATCAGGGACTCTGCAGAATACTTGTTGAACAAGTCACTGAAAGCAAAGGATAAAGAATGGAAAACATAAAACTCCAGATTGATGTCATTTCTTGCAAATGAGAATTACCATCTTTTTTCACATCTACTCTTAATTTATACTATCTCACCTTTAGTTTTGTTTAAATTGAGTCAGACTATTAATTTAGATTGTAGGCACACATTTCTCTCAGTGAAAAATAAAAACCAATGATTTCTTTGCTTAGATTTCCTCATTTATTTATTCAAACATTATGAATTTATGGGAATCCTATATGCTAACCATTTTTAAGTACTGGATAGAAAAAAAATAAGAATTCCCATTTGCAAAAAAATTATGAATTGATTTTTCTGCATTGAAATCACAACCTGATACACATAAAGAAGTCTTTAACAGAATGTGTTGTCCTTAGCAGGAAGCTTTACATAAAAACAAAATAAACTGAAAGGAGAAGCAGTAATGCTGGTGAAATAGATCCGCTAGTACTGCTTTTCAATAGCTGAGTTACCTATTAGCAATTTCTCCTAAACGTTGGAGTGTGGGGGGTGCAACGCTATTGTAACAGGCTATGATGCCCTTCCATTACTAACTGTGGAATGAGTGACAGCTACAGTAGAAGCAGTTCTCCAGCCCTTCCTTTTTTTAATTTTTAATTTTTAAAAAAAGATTTATTTATTTATGCATACAAGAGTTGGGGCACAGGCCAGAGTCACTGGAAGTGAGAGGATTCACCAGACACAGAGTGGGGAACAGAACAGGCAGACAGACTGAAATACACTGCTGAGGGGAGCAGCAGGCGAGGCAGGAGAGGTCTGCTCCACCATGTGGGTCCCCTCCCTGGATGGGGATCAAACTAGAGCTGCTGTGCTACTGATGCTTCACAGTGTGGTGTGCAACCCGCTGCACCACCAGGGAGGCCCCTCTTCCTCTATTTTTATTTTTTATTTATTCAAGCATATAAGAGCTGGGGTACAGGCCAGAGTTGCGGGAGGTGAGAGGATTCACCAGAGACAGAGCGGGGAGCAGAACAGGCAGACTGACTGAAATATACTGCTGCGGGGAGCAGTGGGCAGGGCAGGAGCAGTCTGCTGGCCACGTGGGTCCCCTCCCTGGCCAGGGATCGAACTCGCATTGCTGTGCCCTGGATGCTTCACAGTGCCGTACTCAACCCGCTGCACCACCAGGGAGGCCTCCCCTCTTCCACTCTTAACCTAAAGCTGTGTAGCACTAAATCTGAAGTTTGAAAGGGAAACAAATTCTATAAAGCAAACAACCCCTTAAAGTCCCTTGTAAATCTTCTATCCCATCTTTACATAAGATTACAAAGTGGTGGATGAAATTTGAGGTGATGAGGCTAAAGGAAATGTGTCAGAAACTGAAGATATGTACCTAATGGCTTGTCTCATATGTGTAATATAAACAACCAAAGCAAATGAATGAACAAACTATAACAAAAATGGCTCTTAGACTTATTAAAAATATAATTGTTACCAGAGTAGGAAGAAAATGCAGTAGGAAGAAGAGGTAGAGGAGGTCAATTCGATGGTGGAAATGGTGCTAGAACTTCTGTGGTGAGAGAAATGAAGCTAACACACACAAACCCACAAGCTTATGAACAACTAATCTTTGACAAAGGAGCAAAGAACATGCCATGGAATAAAGACAGCTTGTTCAATAAGTGGTGCTGGGCAAACTGGACTGCTACATGCAAAAGAATGAAACTAGAATACTGCCTTTCACCATGCACAAA
>JAGFMF010011942.1:8332046-8343896 GCA_019455555.1 Galemys pyrenaicus | reverse complement strand
AATGGAACTTCCATAGGATCCAGCAATCCCATTCCTAGGAATATACCCAAAAGACACAAATACACTGATTCAAAAGAATACCTGCACCCCTATGTTTATGGCAGCACTCTTTATAATAGGTAAGACCTGGAAACAACCTAAATGCCCAAAAACAGATGAGTGGATCGGGAAGCTGTGGTACATATATGTGATGGAATACTACTCAGCAATCAAAAATGAAAAACTAGATGCATTCATAGGAACATGGATGGAGTTGGAAGGGATTATGCTCAGCGAAGTAAGTCAGAAGGCAAAGAAAAATACCAGATGGTTCCTCCCCTAGGAGGAATATAAGGGAACTAAATAAGGATCAAGGAAAGGTTTAAGAACAACAACAACAATAAAGACACAGAAACCAAAAATGAGGAGTCAAGGACAGACTGGGGACACCTGGTGGGGAGGGGAGGGGGAGGGTGGAGGGAAGATGGGAGCACGAGAGACTGAGGTGATGGTGCACTGATGATATAGTGATGGGGAATACATGGGTATTACAACTGATGTCAAATATATATAAACAAAAAAAGTTAAAAAAAAACAACAACAAAGGTGTGAAGCTGTATTCCTGAAAGTCAAGTCATGGCATCGTAAATCAATTTAACTTAAAATGCTCATATTTTGGGGGCAACTTCTGATTGTATTCAGTAAACTAAAGAATGTGATATAAAGCTAAGACCTGTTATAATCTTCTGATGAATTTTAACAGTTTAAATTTAAATCTTTAAATTTAAATTTTAATTTAAAAAGATTATATAATGGGGATCATTTTTATACCTATCTAATGAACCCTGTTGATGGTACTAGAAGGGGATATTATTGTGATTCAAGCAATTAAAATATTGAAACTCAAAAAATTAGAAAATTCAAAAAAATTAGAAAAATTTTAACTGAGAAACTCCTTTTTTTAAGAGTGCTTTGAATTTTATTTTATTATGGAATGAAAACTTAATGTGGAATAAACCCGCAACATGTTCTTTTTTAAATTTACTTATTTATTCTTATTTTATTAATTTTGCATTTTCACTTGATTTGCTTTTACAGCTTATATTTTTAAAATAAGTTATTTTTCTGTATTTTAATCATTTTTATTTTTAAACAATCCAATAAAAATATTTATTTTTAACTGAGGCAATATTGGGTATTCCCAACATATTGTTCACTGCACAATATAGTGTAGTTAACAAACTGTAGGTACAATGTTGTATGTCAGATCTCTAGAACTTACTCATTTTGCTTAATTAAAGTAGATGCAAGGCAGTGTATAATTATGTAGCTGCTTTCAATTTTTTTTATGTCTTTGTTTATATTCTGGTTTTTTAGAAGTTTGATTATACTATGTCTAGACATATTTTTCTTTTTGTTGTTGTTATATAGTGTTTGGGATTCAATGAGCTTCTTTCCCTTGCTTTCAAGTATATTTTCCATGACCTCATAGAATATGGCTATAATAGCTGCTTTAAAATATTTTTCTCCTATTTTAAACTGTTGTGGTTGGCATTGTCAATTGACTTTTCCCTTGAGAATTGCTCATATTTTCTGGACAACCTCCGAATATATTCAGTAAGCTAGGGAATGTTGTATAAATCTGAGAGACCTGTTACAATCTTCTGGTTAATGTTAAGAATTAATTTAAGAACACACTAACCCATATTGGACCAGACCCCAAGTACTGTTTCACATTCCCCTGGTTGTGGCTCCGATCTCGGTGAGTTCTACAAGGCTTTTCTGAGCTGCATCGGTCTGTTCCCCACATGTATAATTCAGGGGTGAGCCTGAGATTTGTAGGTTTACATGCATAATTAAGGAAACTTTTCTGATGTCATATTTTCCCTCTTCATTCACTAACCTCCAGGGTCTCTTTTTCCTGGTTCCTTTGGCCAGAAAATTATGGTTTCTTAAAGCAAAGAAGCAGACAAAATCAAACCTAAAATACCTTTGAGATCTGACTGAGAACTGAGGCTACCATAAGGAGAGAGAGGGATGGGGAGGAAGGGAGGGGGGAGCCCAGGGGACTATGGTTTAGGAATATGGGTGCTTTGGTGGTAGGTATGGAGTGCTGATATGCACCTGAAGAGGGGTGAACCTGCATCTCTAAACCACATACAGAGATGTAAATCAGTGGTATATCAATAAAAATAAATTAATGAAAATAATAATAAAACATTGAAAAAGATAAGATTTTTTTTGGTATTTCTGTGCTCTGCCATGTCATCTGCTGCTCTATAACTAGAGTCTGCACTCAGGGCAAAGCCCATCACAAAAGACAAAGCCTACTGAGAGATTATCTGGTGTGATCCCTTTGATTTCTCTCTATAATCCTTTTACTTTTGTTTCATTTTAGAGGTGATTCATTTTGCATTTTGTCTGGAAGTTTTAGCTGTAATCAGCTGAAATGATAGCCTCTTACACCATCATCCTAGAACTAAAACCCAAATGCACATTTCTTTTAAAGCTTAGTTTTTAAATACTTAGTATTAATTCTTAATATTTATTAATATAAAGTAAAATATGACTTTGGAAAATAATGAATATATTGAATTTCAAAAGAATCAATTCTTATTTTTTTTAAATCAGTAGTGAATCATTTAAGTATCTATAGAAAGAGTTATTATTTCTCCTTAGCTACTGGTGGCAGTGAACTATATTAGATTTCTTACTATTAAAACATCTTGGAATAAGTCACTTGATCATGACATATTTTATAAATATACCATTGGTAACTGGTGTTTTATTAAGAATTTTAAAATCAGACAGATTTTTAAGTTTTCTTTATATATCTTACATGATTTAGGCTTCACTAAAGAAATTTAGTTTCCCCTAAAGAAAAAAGTTTCCCCTCTTTTTCCATGTTTTGGAGCAAAGATGTCAGAATATTCTTGAGAATATCTCTGAATGCAGTACTTGTGCAGTAATTCTTTCACATCACTGGTTTCCTGTGAAAAATTAACATCTTAAGGCTCTTATCTCTAATGAAGTTGATTTTAATACATTGTTTTATCATAGGAAACTATCCATTTCATTTTTTCAACTATATCTGCATAGAATTGTGCAAATCTGTCTGTTACAACTTTTAAACTTTATCCTGGTTCAGGTTATTTCTATCATTTCTTATTTTGTGCATCTGTACTTTATCTGCATTAGATTAGCTAGTGGTTTGTTTACTTTTGTTAATTTTTCCTCAAGAACCACCAATTTATTATTTTACAGGTTTTTGTTTTATTTCATTGATTTCTACTTCCGTATTTTACATTTTTTCCTACTGCTTTTTCCCCTCCCCCTTTTTCTGAGTGGGGAATTTAATTCATTAACTTTCAATATTTAAGTTTATTTACGTAAGTACTGCAAGTATATAAAGCCTGCATTTCTTCTAATCACTATATCTGAGAAATTTCTTAGGAATAGTCAATAGAGCATATCTACAGTGTTATTTTTGTATGTATTAAACTAGTTTCCTATAGAATTCTTTTTTAAAAAGACTTGTTTATTTATGCCTACAAGAGCTGGGGTACAGGTCAGAAGCACAGGAGGTGAGAGGATTCCCCAGAGACAGAGTGGGGAGCAGAACAGGCAGATAGACTGAAACACATTGTTGAGGGGAGCAGTGGGTGAGGCAGGGGCGGTCTACTGCACCATGTGGGTCCCTTCCCTTGTGGGGATCGAACTCACAGTACTGTGCAGAGGATGCTTCACGGTGTGGCACTCAACCTGCTGCATCACCAGGAAGGTTCTAGAATTGATTTTTAGAAAAGTTTGTCTATGTTCAAAATTGTTAGCTCACAATTTTTTGTGTTTTTAAAAAAATTGTTCTCCACTGTTTTCTGGCATCATGATGTTATTTCCTTTGTTAGTAATTTGGCCTTTATGTATGGATACTTTTATTTATTTAATATATAAATCATATAATTTGTCTTAGAGTTGACCAGGTTGGGCCATTCTGCGTATGTATATAATAAGTCCTTTCATTTCCTAGATGCAAATTTTCTTTCATTTACAGAAAAATTTCCTGATTTAAATATTAGTGATGGCAAATTAGTTCTTTTGTTCATTGTTCTGTTTCTCTTTTCCAGAAAGCAAACTATCAATATATCTAGTTTCCTGGCATATCTTCAATATTTTTATCTTTTTCTTTATTTTCTTGAAATTTCCTATTTTCTTAATTCTCCACGTATTTTTCAGCAAGATTTTGCCTTATTCCCCTAGGTTTTGTTTATTTCACATCATATCTTTCTTTTCTTGCTCATTAAATCCCACTTTTCTAATTAATTTTTTCTTTCTGTAAATATTTGTTTAAAGATATTTAATTCAGGTGCGAAGTTGCATTACCAATCTCTTCTGCTTTGTAGTTAACCTTTGAGGGAGATAGTTCCACAGCAGGAATTTTTTTCTTCTCATTGTTTTTTTTCCTCGTATCAGTTTGCATGGACACTTTTGCTCAACCTGAAATGTCTTAGTTTTTTCTCACAGTCACAATGTGAAGCCATGAAATGTGTGGAAGTTATCTTTTTTTTTTTTGCTTCAAGAGTACTTTCCTCTCTTGGCCTAGTGATTAGAACTTTAAAACTTAGTGGCACAACTTGGAGAGTAGATAATGGATTGATGTGTTTTCTAATTTAGGAATTCCCTTATTTTTGTAGGAGTCTTAATTTACACCTCAGGCTTTTTACCTTTTTGTATCTAAGTCTCCAAGGAATGCCTCTTTCTGCCAAGTTGTCCCCTTCCCTGAGAATTATATCTTTTCAAGACTGCCAAAAATTTCCTTTAACCTTTTAGCCATTTCTTTTTTGGTTCCCCTGTAGTTGTGCTGTGCTCCACCTGGACTCAAGTATGTTCTAAGTACTTTCACTTTCAGGGTGGGGACTTTCCATCATGGGCCTGATCTTAACCTGTGTTCTGCCATACTGATTTCTCTCTGAAGCTGTTTCTCCATGCACTCTCTATTACAGCTGACTTTGGATTGATTTGGTTTTTTTTTACTTATTTAATATAAATTTTTAAAATTTACATATACTTGCCATCAGTTGTAATCCCCATGTATTCCCCATCACCATCTCACCAGTGCACCATCACCTCAGTCCCTCGTGCTCCCATCTTCCCTCAACCCTCCCCCTCCCTTCCCCACCAGGTGTCCCCAGTCTGTCCTTGTCTCCTCATTTTTTGGATTGATTTGAAATATATATTCCCATGTACACATGCAATTTTGATGCATTACACTCTGTCTCCTAGTTATGCTGTAGTATGAATGGTGGTTTTATTTTCTTCCCCTGTGGATGTGGATGCTTTTTCAACAATGTGTGGGGACATTTGGATGAGGAAACTTCAAGTGATCAACAGGATTTGATGGTATTCCATTTCTATGGTAGGATTTATTTGAATTTTTATTTATTGCCACACTATATTAATTAAATAAATTTTCCAGTGAGCATTTGGCATGAAAAAATATATATACATATATGTATATATATATATGTTTCAGACTTTGAGAAAAGAATGTAGTAGTTATCCTTTTTTATTCTTTTAGTACACACTTTAAATTGCACACTGAAAATTGCACACTGAAGTTATCCTTTCCTTAGAGCTTGAGTAGAATGCCCTGTTGCTTTTTCTTTTTCCTCTAAGATTAGCTCTTTGGCATCTTCCTGTCTTTCTTCAATGTTAATTAAGCTGTTCAGGTTGCTTCCTTTTTGTCAATGTTGGATATTTTTGAGTTCTTAGAAAATCGCATAATTTATCTGTCCTAAAATATATATTCTTTTAAAGATAATAAACCATCTTTGTAATTATCATACAATTATTTTCTAAATTTATGTTATCCATATTTTTCTTTTTAAAGAAAAAATTTTTTATTTATTTTTGCGTTGAAGAGCTGGGGTATAGGCCAGAGGTATAGGGGGCAGTGTGTTGGGGAGTGTCAAGAAGAAGGGGGTTAAAATATTCATCAGAGACAGAGTGGGGAGCAGAATAGGCAGATTAACTGAAATACACTGCTACAGGGAGCAGCGGGTGAAACAGGAGAGATCTGCTTGCCAGGGTCAGCTCCCTGGCCAGGGCGTTGAACTCTGGCCCTCGTGGTGAGCCTTTGTAGTCTTAACACTGAGCCTTAACCCTGAGGCCACCAGGGAGCCCAAACACTATCCATATTTTTCTTAGTTTAGCTTTCTATCAGTGTTTGGATCTTATTGTTGTTTTCATTATTATCAAAGAATCAGTTCTTTGATTTATAATTTCTACCAATTTCTGATTTTAACTCATTAATTCCTACTTATTTACTTAGAGATTATTTGTACTTTCTTTTTGTATTATTGATTAGATTATTACAATGTCTGGACTTACAAGGTCTATGTTATGTTCTGTAATCACTATCCCCATACTTAAATTAGTTTCAGATTTACAGCTAAATGAATCAAGTGCTCACTTCCAACCTTTTTCTGTATGATCTGTGTTTGTATCTTGGTTACCTAGTTTTTTTTGTGAGTTTTTGAGTGTCTCAAGGAAACCTCAAAGATCTTAGATTTAGCATGTTTCAAAAATTTTTTGAAAACATTTGTCTGTTACCCTTATACCTTAATGACAAATTAGCTAATTCCTTGGATCAAATTTCCTTCCCATGAGGACTAACACTCTTACTTCTAAGTATAAAAGTTATGGCAGAAAATTCTGAAGTAATTTCATTCCCCCCCCCCATTTCAGATGATCAACTTTCAATGTTTAAAGTCTTATTGCCTTATCTTTGAAGCTAATAATTATACCAGAATATATTTCTTACTGTTGAAGATTGTGCAAACCTTTGTCCCTTGGCATAGTATGACTTTACAACTTTCTAAATTAAAAGTTTAAATTTTTTGACAATATTATCTTTAAATATTTATCTTTAAATATTTTCTGCCTCATTATTTCAGATCTCTTTTTTATTAGGGGCAGGGAAGAGAGAGATCAAATTGTACTTATGTTGGATTTCTTTTGTTTGCTTTTCATATAGATAATCATTCTAGTCTTTTTTTTTTATTTTATTTACTCTAATTTCATTTTGCTCTTTTTCCCCAAGGCTGCTATTTGTCTTTTTTACAGTGTTTTAGGCAGTTTCTAATGTGCTGCTTCTAATGTGTCCTTCGTTTCTGTTTTAAACACTTTATTTCTTGCCTGGTGAATTTCAAATATTATCTTCTTCTGCTGCCTTGTTATATCTTTCTACTTATTTTGGAGAAATTCCTTAAAAGTGATTTAGAGACAACTAAGATTTGATTTTTTATTTTTATGGAGTATATTTGCCTACACTTGGCCTTTGTTTCATATTTTTTAAAGTAAGTATATTTTATTTAGCTGTTCTGTTTGTATTCCTTACTCTGTTTATTTGTTATAGCTTTGTAATGATCCTGTGTTAGGTCTTTTAACTTTATTACTATACACATAATTCATATCAGGATTTTCTGAACCTGTTCATCACTGAAGTTTTTTATAGCATAAATTTAGAATATAGTTATAAAAATAATTACAAGGATGATTTTAACCAGATTTAAGAGAATATATATTTTAGAACTTGGAATGTGTATTTAAGAGAATATTTATTTTAGAACTTAGTACAAAGGTAACAGACAAATGTTTATTTCAAGTTTGTATAAAGTCTCTTTATGACACAGAAGTGTCTGTGTGTAAGTGATTTCCTATTTTGCCTTTATTTTCCCTAAGCCACTGAGATCAACCTGATAGGGTGGCTCACTATATAATTTGTTTCTCATTTTTTGCATTATTGCCAGACATCTTGTAGAAAATATGACTTTTCTGTATGATTTCATATGTGCCCTGATTTCCCTGATTTGAGATATTCTGGCAAAGTAAATCCAGTGAAGTAACTGTAACAGTACAAAACTGCCTTTCTCATTATTCCAAAACAAAGCTCATTGGCTAGGGGGTGCCTAACTTTAGAGCACTGTCTAAAATCTAGAGCTCTAGATTTCTTCCAAAATGCTGCTGGACTTTAACAGATACCATAGTTTTTTTTTCTTGGAAATTTTATCTCCTAGTTTTGTTGAAAATGGAGATAGTACTCTTGTTACTCATTTTCTTTGACTTTTGTGTGGTATTGACGAGTGGAAAAGAAAATCCATTATATTTCCTCACCATTTAAAAGTCAAAAATATGCTCACATTTTAAGGATTCATTGGCTCATTATAGAAAATCATATGAAGTGTTTTACCCTCGAGAATCTTCACAACAATGCTCTTTCTTGCTGCTTAATGTCGGTCCTTTTTTTTCTGCTTTGCTGTCAGAGAAGATACCAATGAAGTTTTAAGATTTGCTGTTAGAAAGGATTGGTGGTATGTTTTAGGTCTTCATCACCATAACCTGAGGGTCTAGAACATTGTTACTGTTGGATATAAATTTTAAATTTTGCCCTTATCTCAATTTATCACTGTTTTAAGGCAGAATTTAGTGCAACTTTTGGACCTTTTCTTCTTCTGATATATTTTCCTACTAAACAAGGGGGTATTGGTGCAATTTGGACTATAGAGTTACAGGGAAGATCGAAGTTTCTAGTCTCCACTTCTAACATTCTTCTTGTCTTGTATCTGGTTTAGAAAGCAAGACATCCATTGTTTTGTCAAGTCTCTTCACATTCCCCATATACTTCTGTTGTGCTGTGTTCTGGGAATTACCATCGTAAAATGATGGTAAGAAAAATGAATATAATAAGGATAAATGTGGAAAGGTTAAGACCTTGGCTCTGTCTGACTATAAAATAATTCCTCTGGAGTTGGAGAACAGTCACCTGTATTTTTAGTGCATTCATCTTTACTATCTCAGAATTAGGTAATTAGAGAGAATGTGAATCAGTCTTTTCTAACCTTACTAGGTCCATCTGGTCTGTTCTGGTTCAGATATTAGCGCATGTGTTGTGCCGTTCAAGAATATACTTATTGACTTTATCCCCAAGACTGATACAATTAGCTGAAATTCCACCTGGGCTTGGCAGATGGTCTTATCTTGAGTTTACAAGGATGTTGCTGGCTATTTTTTTAAATGTTTTTTTATCATAGATATTTTAATGGAAAGTTCGGAGAGTTGTCACAAGTATTTCAGTCTACCATACTACCTACCTTAGTTACACAATGAAGCCACACTCTACAAGCCCTGACAGCAGGAACTCACTCACAGAAATCTCCAGGCTCTTACTTAATACCCAAGTGTCTAATAAATTTGTTTTGATTCAGAACTGCATAAAGTGAAAGTTAAACTGTCCTTGATTTTTACTTTATTATGCTAATTATGAACTCTGTACTCTAGTTCTGGATACTATCTGTACATGAAAGTGATAAATCACACATGTAAAAAATACATCTATACTTCAGATTTTTAACTTGTACAAATCATACTCTTTGAAAATTTCTTCCTTTTTTTTCTTTAAAAAAAAGGAAACTTGACTCTAAATAAATACATCTTTGCAAAGACTTGGAAATTGTGCTTTTGTTATCTACAAGTAAAGTTTCTGTAGTTCATCTACCAAATTGCTATAGTCTGTTAAACATAAAATTCCCATGACTGTGAAGTGACATAACGGATTAGTGGGATCCCCAAATCATATAGTTCACTCCAGGGATTATTTATTTCATCCATAAGTATTTTTACAGTTTAGAGTTCTGATGACAATTAGTATTAGAATATGTCATAAACATTGTATATTATCATCTAAGAAACCATAACTATTGATGTAGTTTGTAAGTCTTCATTACTTATATCATAATTACCTTAAAGTAAATACTATTTTCCCCCTCTTTTTAAAATAACTCTTAGTCACAGAGAAGTACTGTAGGACCCAATCTAGAAACATGCTTTAAAGATTTATGGAATTTACAGAGGACTGGTCAAGAGTTTCTTGCTCTGTCATTTATGGTTAGTGTGACTTTGGACATGCCATTTACTCTCTTTTTCTATGCTGAAAAGGAAGTATAAATGAAGAAATATATTTCAACAAGTCTGATTAACTATAAAATACTATGAAGTAGTAGGCTGCATTGACTGTCAAGCTGTTCTTCGGAAGGACAGCATTTAGTTGTGATCAATTGTGCTATTGACTAGAACATACAGTGTCACGTAGATTATAAAGAGGGAAAAAGGTTTATTTACAACTACTTGATGAGAAGAGGTGGGCAGTAGGAATAGTTTGATAAGAACTTTGGGGGAAGCAGCAGACCCTCGAGGGATATGTCTCAACAAATGGTTCTTAAGCTGCTTTCTTTCTTACATTATTTTTATTGAAGTAAAGTAGGTTTACATCCTATCTGCTTTGCAATTTATAGGTTTAAACCTCTACAAATGTATATTTTCATACCCTGTCTGCCACCTGTGCCCATATAGTCCTCCACATGTTCCATTGGTTCCATTCCGTCCCTTACTTCACCCTTCCACCTAGCGCTCTGGTTGCCTCAGTTTTGAAGTCATATGTTAGTAGTTTAAGAAGCTGCTTTCTAAGGAGAATCAACAAATCCTTCTAATAATATAACCTTCAAGGGGCCTCTATGATGGCGCGATGGGTTAAGCAATGCACTATAAAGCCAACGCAGCCACTACAGCAAAAACTCGATCCCTACTGCTGGCCAGAGAGGTGACCCACATGGCGCAGCAGACCTCTCCTGCCTCGCCCGCTGCTGCCCTCAGCAGTGTGTTTCAGTTGGTCTGCCTATTCTGTTCCCCACTCTGTCTCTGGTGGATCTTCTCACCTCTACACCTCTGGCTTGTACCCCAGTGGTTGTATGCATAAATAAATAAATCTTTAAAAAAATAACCTTCTAATTTGCTGAGTGGAGGAAAGAATCTATGGCTGTCAGGGATTCTCCTTCCATGTCCTTCCTTCACATCTGATCCATCCCTATAGATAAATGCCACACCATGATTTAGAAGTGTTTGTTTTAAAGGCTGTCACATTACAGCCTGTCTAGGACATGGATGACCTGTAACTGGGTCTTCATCATGACGACACAGTGACATGGCACTGCGGTGACAGGCTAGTGTTTTCAGTATTAAGTTCAATAAATTCTTCATTTCCTGGCATTGCTTATTCTAAGCTTTCTGTGGTTCAGCTTCTAGCATACTGGTCAAAGTGCTCTTCAGTTTTCTTGTGAAATTACAACTCTTGAAACATTCGATGGTAGCTCCCTGTTTTCTTCATTACCGATGAAGTTTGCATAGTTCCTTAGCTAGGGCCAAGTGTCTATGTTTGTAGGCCTCCACTGCTCCTACAAATTGCCCATCTTCTTTTTTTCAGAGATTAGTTCCCTAGAATGTAGATTATTTTACCTTGTGGGTCACCCTTGGTACTGTAGGTAGAAATATGGACCACAGTAGATGCCACTGTTTGTGTCTAAACATTGCTTTTTTTTTATTTTTACAATCCAAAAAATAATTTATAAAAGCTGACAATATTTTAGTTTCTCTGAAAGTTGTTTTGATTTCTGGGCCTCAGAGCAAGCCCTTTTTAGAACAAAAACTATTTGTTTATACAGTCAGGCTTTGAGGATGATTTATTATATATTCATCTGAGAAAACTGCAACTCAGGCAATTCAAGACTTTTAACTTTAAAAAAAAATAACCTCCAGCAGCAAAGGGATATGTTTCCAGACAAAAGCAATGTCACTTGATGAACAATCCACTTGTTATTTATCTTTCTGCTTTTGGAAGACAATGCTAGGTTAGTCAAGGACATCTCCAAAACCAGTACTATTATTTTATTTTTATTTTTTTATTAAAATATTTTAAAATTTACATATACTTGCCATTAATTGTAATCCCCATGTATTCCCCATCACCATCTCACCAGTGCA
>JAGFMF010011942.1:8291758-8331996 GCA_019455555.1 Galemys pyrenaicus | reverse complement strand
AGGTGTCCCCAGTCTGTCCTTGTCTCCTCATTTTTGGTTTCTGTGTCTTTATTGCTGTTCTTGTTATTATTATTATTGTTCTTATTCCTTTCCTTGATCTTTATTTGCAAAACCAGTACTATTATTAAGGAAATTAAATGGTAGAAAACACAGAATATGTTGTCTTCAATTATATTCTACAATGGGATGGAAAATGACTCAATAACCCGGGATCTGATATCTGATATAAAATATTTTTGGCATATAATTTAATTTCATCTTTTTCTTGTAAGAAATTTACAAATTAGCAAGAAGATAAAAATACAGTTACTGGAATTAATTTTCCTAATGAAAGATGATCCTTTCACTTTTGCTTATGTTTTGTGAAGGCCTTAGGACTTGACCTCTCTTAATCCATACCTGTAGGTCTGTTTGGAGTATATATACTGTACATGAAATGGTGATGCCATAAAATAGGACACAAATTATATAAATATGAATTTATTACTCTATTTAAAATCATTCTAAAGGTTCAGTCAAATCTTCAAAGAAAATCTAAATTCCTATGGTATATGGACCCTCCATCTGGAGATCATGGGACTTTTTTTAACTTTGTCACTGACTACCCTTCCTCAACTTCTATCCAAGGTATACACACACACACACAATTAATTGTAATTCCTTAAAAGTAAGTATTCTACAATGCTTCTGGGTCTTTCCTCTGCTGTTTCATTTCTCTAAAATGGCCTTTTCACCTTTATCTATATGACCGATATATTTAACTATATATAAGGACTCAGCTCTCAGCTCTAGTACCACTTCACAAATTTTCCCTTTCTCTGTGTTTCCTTATCTCTCTCTGTATATTTTTATCATAATACTCATCATCCTATTTATAATTATTGATTTACTCATCTGTGTCCTTCAATATGTGAACTCCTTATTGGGTTGAGGCATTGCATGTTGTATACTGAGATCTGTCATAGTATCTGAGATGTTGGAAGGACTCAGCATCTATTGGATGGGTGAAAAAAAATCAATCAATCAATCAATCAATCAATTAATCAATCAGTTGGTCAATGAAGAATAACAGAGTAAAATTAGTACCTTTTCCTTGACAATTCTCTGGACTGTATAACAGATCAAAGTAGGAAAGATAATATAATCAGAACTAGTAGCAATTTTAGGGAGGGAAGTTTAAGTTTATAGCACCACAGCTTTTCCCTGAAAAGCTCTACAGTGGTTTTTGAGTTTCCAAAGAGGATACATCTTAATAAAGAGGAGTCTTGGTCTCTTCTCTTTCCCAGAACTTGATCATCATGTACAGTTAAAGAGATGTAAATTCCAAGTTGGAAATGGGTTGTGGGTAAATTCTGAGGATGAGATAGATGGTTTCCAATAACAGTTAGATTGACTTGCTTAACACAAACATAGCTCGACTACCAATACCACCAAGGGAACCATTTCCAGATATCTGATGAAAGATTATGTGGCCAGGAAAGCAATTAAACTGGACAATGTTCTATTTCTATGGAGTGCTAGACAGATTTGTGGTTCTATAGAGTACATGTAATCGTATACACATTTATATACACATAATAAAAAAGGAATTATTGAATTGCACTTACTCCTGGAGAAAATGAAAGAGATCCCCTAATTTGTTGGGGTATCACATTTCATGATTTCATGAAAATAAAATTTAAATCATGTCAGCTTTAAATCCCCATCTTGTACCAGTAACAACTGTCACTCAAGTCATGATTTCCCTTATTACTAGGCAGTTCATATTTAGGGCAAAAGATAACTATTACCCCATCCACATGCCACTTGGCTTTAAATCCCTATCACTAGAGATTAAGTTCTTTTGATTAAGATGTCATATTTTTAGAAATTTCTTGTTGAAATATTAATTACATTAGAAAGAATATCATAGGTACCTAGGATCAACTCTTGACCCTAAAATGAACCAATCCATCAGTTTACAATTACTTCATAAAGAGCCAACTCCAAGGAAAAGGGACAATGGAAAGATTCTTTTAGATTAATAGGTAAAAGAGGTGAGTCTAGTAACTGGGATATTGAACTAGAAAAGTGAGAATCATCAGAAAGTCCCATCACAGATCATATAACATGAAGGAGCTGGTCACATGGAGAATGATGGTGAAAGAAAATTAGGATGAAGAGCCTGAAAAAAAGATGGGAAGATGCTGAAGGCAAACACATTCGCAATTTTCATCAACATTAATCTTTCTCTAAATGCATAGCAGAAAGAAAATAGAAATAAGAATGTCAGTGTATCTTATAGACTGTGGAGACAACCTGAGTCCAAGTTTCAAACAAACTAAAGCTCTTCAGTGTTGATCACAGTGAATTTACAGAGCTATAGTGGCTGAACCTATCCTGGGCACTGTTTTTAGTCTTCATCCTTGGAATATGCATGCCATGTGCTCTTCTTGGTATTTGCCAAATGACACTGGAGGTTAAGGTTCTAGGTTTCTCTAAAAGTGGTAATGGTTATGCATTTCACATTTCCGGTGACTTAGTTGTAGTGGCTAATGGTTTTGGGAGTTTACCACAATTCAGAGTGTAATATAATAATGTAATTCTATTTGGAACTTTATGTTGATACTTAGAACAAGCCAGAGCAAACTTGCCCATAGCCCTATAGATAAAACTGAAAAATAAGAGGGAGTTCCAGTCTTAAAATCCTTAAAGCAATGAAAGTTTCAACTTACATGAAAATAGCATTTGCCAGTAAGCCATACATGATGAGAGAGTAAAAAGGGGTGGCAAATGTGTAACTTACTGATGATTAGAGGTAGCTTGAATTTGGATTGTGACAAATGTTTGAGACATGTGGTGTTGGTAAATGAAACTTTTCTCAGTTTCAGTTTCCTTATCTAAAAACAAAATGGGCCCCAGCTAGAATAGTGGACAATCATAGAAGTAGTACGGTTTATTATTTCCCATATGACTGAATGGGTTAAAGAGAAAATTATTGGGTAGAGTGGGGCAGGGCTGGTGGCAAACACCATAAAATTGAATCAGTGAGTTCAAGTGTTTGGAGAACTTGATAAGTTTGACTGCATTCGTGAGCATTTTAAAAAGTTCATTTAAAAATTTCAAAGAGAAGATAGGTAAGAAAATGGAAATCCAAGTCAAAATCTGGAGACGAAAGGGAAAGAACAGGGTCAAGATCACAAAGAAGTGGGAGATGGTGGGGCAAAGAGGACAGAATTGTGACTTGCCACAGATCAACTCAGACCATATAAATGCATTAACTCACAGGGTGATTGTGAACACGGGCTATTTTAAAAAATCATGTAATTTAAAGCATTTAAAAACTGCAAAGTCCTAACGAATGTTACTATTTTTATCTTGTGGCATCATGACGAGAAACAACTGCAAAAAAGCTTGTCAAGATTAACCCCATCAGGGAGCAACTTAACAGCTGTCCTCCCTTTTACCAGAGGGAATACGTTCCTGGCATTCATGGAAAACTCGCCTTTGCTTCTCTTCATGTGTCTGACACTCTATCAGACTCAGGGCATTCACCTGCTTTGATCTCTGGTTGCTTTTAGTGAATCCTCCAATTTCCAACCATAAAGGCTAATGCGATAGCAGGACTTCAGGCATTTTTCATCAAGAAATCTCTCAACTCCTGCTACCTAAAGTTAAAAAATGTATTTCTAAAGGGCAAAGTTATCTTTCCCCTCCCCACTCTCCTATCTGTTGAGTGGTTTGTCCTGGTGGGTTGATGTGCTTACATTCCATTAACATAAATTCAATTGTTCGAGTATATGTTCTCATTTTCCACATCCCCCACCCACCCACCCCCTCTGGATACATAGCTACATTTAGAACGGGCTGTATTTAGCAAGTTGCTTTCCTTTGTTGATGAGTTCTCTGAACTTCTCACTGCCTATTTGATTATATTATTCCTTTTTAATAGCTTTTCATTTTCTCAAACATTACTGGCCATTTTACTGTCCAGTGGGTATTTCTATACCATCAGGTGTACATACATTTAACTGCCAACCACAGAAGTGGTATGTTAGAGAGTCCTCCTTTATATATTAATCCCAAAGATGAATTTGTATTTTTTTATATCTTCCCCTCAATCTTCAATGCTACAATGAATGCCTGAGCAGGCAGCTGCCCCTTTTCTGATAATATTAACCTGACATTCAGACAGTTCCATTAATGTGGCTCAGTTCAGAAACACAAAGGAAAGTGCTCATCTCAACCTTATTTTTAAGAGCAGTTACTGCTTTGTTCTCTGCCATCACAGGGAGGTGCTGAGGAAGCCAATCAAATGCTTCTCCTCTATATGGAATGTAAAATTTACATTCAATATAGCCGCCAGTGTGTGTGATGAAGACGGTGCCATATTAGAAGTGGGGAAACCTGAATCATTATTTCTGTTCTATATCAAAAAGTCTTTATTCATCATTTTACCATGGCTGTATTTCTTGGATTCTTTACCCTGTAAAATTAGACCTTTATATGAATTGATTGCCTAAGAACTCTGTGTTATTACAATGTCCTCTCTTCCTCTACAAATATATCCTCCCAGCTGAGGGAAAGGAATAGAATGATCAGAGAAGTCTCAATGGTATAGATATTGGAGCCGAGGATGAACACAACACACTACAGATGGATGAAAGAAGAATATGTGTTCTACACAGAAAACAAAAATATGTAAAAATCACAGAGAGGTAAACTAACATGGAATATTTTACCTTCAGTTAAGTAACTACAGTCTGAGGACAGCAGCAAAGATGATACCTTCTACACAGAAATTTTGTGCCCATTAAATTTAATAAGGTGCTTTAGAATTTAACATAGTTTCTGACCCATAACAGACATTCACTAAATAGATGGGTTTTGTTGTTGTTGTTTAATGCATTAAATTTTAAAAACTTAAGACCTTACTTGAAGCTTGGTATGACTCTAATATAAAGGAATGTGACTTAAAAAAAAAAATAGGTCATTTGCTCCCCAAATCCCAAGAATTTTCCTGTTCTTCCCTGACTCTCAGTTTCCCAGGAAGTCCTACTGTGATTTGTAAAATATATTTGTAATCCTTTAGATGACTGAAATACATATTTCTCACACATATTTGTCTTCTTTCATGCTTCCTGACTCATAGCTTCCCAAAGCCTTGGAAGTTCTTAAGTGTTGAGTGCAATAACATATCTATTGTTATGTTAATGAAGGTAGCTTCTGGCTGGTTTTCAGAACCAAACTGTGGTTAGAGTGGTTGGACCTTCCAGTCCCATCCCATCCCTACCTTCAGAAGGCTCCAAGTTGAGCTCAGTTGGTGAGTATGTGGAGATTTGGGAGGAAGGATGTGCCTGGACAGGGCACGGAACCTCTGTGCCTTTTTTCTATAACTGACCTTTGTTTCTCTCATGCGGCTGCTCCTGAATAATATCTTTTATAATAAATCAAGTAAATAAACCGGGTTTCTGATAATTCTTACTAAACACACTTTATGGAGGTGCTCTAGATAAAGGGAGAGTGCCATGCTTGGAAATCTTCAGGTTTCTTGGTTGTGTAAAGAGATTTATTCTTACTTGATGCTCTGCCACCAGTGAAAGATTTATTTTTACTTGATGTTCTGCCACCAGTGAAAGCACTAAGGTGTTAAACATGGCAGCCTAGACTCTGAGACAGTGTCTGAGGAAAATTCACAGGAGTTCATAAGAGACGGAACATCAGAAGGAATTGTGTTATAGTATAAAACCTGGTGCATTGTTATCATTATTAGTGAAACTCCTTTTCTTCCTCTCTCTGTTTTGTTTCTTTCTGTAGAGCTAAAGACATTGTGAATGATGAAGCAGAATGGAAACTTGTGCAGTGTGGCCCATTCATACTATATAGGAAATGAGATTATCAGAAATTTCTCTCAATAATACAGAAAGTGAAGTGTTGAAACAAGGTCTTGATGAATTAATTTTTTAAAACCATATTGGTTTTCCATGTTCAAACACAAGTATGAACTACTTCCTTTCCTAAGATATTTTTTACTGTTATACATGTCTAGTTTATGTCTCCTAGTAGTATACAGGCCATTAAAATTAAGAAATATGACAATAAAACTACCGATTTTTGACCACTACCAAAGCAACTTATCATTAAAGAGAACATATTGGAGCACTAAATCAAAGAAACATTACATCATGGAGACTATGAGGTTATGAAGAAAAGATTTTCCCCTCACCATTCAATATTAGGATATTGTGCTTGATGATATTTTGATGTGGGAATTAAAAAAGGAAATTCAACTTATCTAGAAAGATTAGAATAATATTTTAAAGAAAGAAAATGGATTAAACAAAGGAACATTTGAGAAAAAATATGGTCTGCTGAAAAATTCTGCTATTGCCTGTCTTTTTTCACATTGACAATCCACTTTCTGTGCATTTTTATATTCATATGATTAGAGATGTGGTCATAAATTGTTGCTTTCCTTGGTTGTGCCTAGATCATGTGTAGTATATTTTAGAGACACACCTATTTTCCTCCTGAGCACAGCAAAGGGTTATAAATCTATCAGCTCAGGGATTCCCAGAACATATGCCTTATGAAGGAATATAGCTTGCATTTAGTTCTGGCCAGCTGTCTAGAGCACAACAATGTTAGTAACACATTTCAGGACAGATAAACTGGGAAATATATTTAGAAAGTGCAAGCTAAGATATTTAAACTAATTTCATTATAGAATTCAAAACCATAAAAATTACCATTGCACTATTTCTTAGAGCAGAATTAAAATAAATCATCCCTTTAATTAAGTCATCAAAGATTTGATTGAATAGAACAGTCACCTATTTAGACTTCTGTAGATGACATCCATGTGGTTAAAATCATGACAATAAACTTTTTGACAACTTAGAAACTCTTCAATTGTATATCAGATTTGATTTGTGATAGTGTAAAAGTTGAAAAGCTAAGGGAAGATCCATATGCACAAGAAAGACCATCCGTACATTTGCATCAGTCTTTCGGACACTTAAATGAAAAATACCTCATTTTAAGATTCTAAGTTTATGAATTAAAAATGAATTAATAGGGTTCCTTGAAGCTACAGCTGAGTCTGAGGCATGGAAAATAAGCATGAGCCTGTAGTATCTTTATAGTGCTAGAAATAAAGTGTATTAAAACAAAACAGGATGAAAACATTGATATATGTCAAAAGGACAACCTGACAGAGCTCCCAATGGCCAAAGTTGGAACAATTTGGGCGATAAAATAAATCAATATAGTATTGCATAAAAAATCAGCAAATCAAATATACATTAGTCCATGTTGATGTAAATAAATGACTTGACATGGAATAAATAGATGGTAAGGGACAAAACTATCTTAGACAAAAATTCCAATGAATTTATGTAGGTAAATCCCTCCTCCTTCCCTGGAAGCAGAACTTAAATTCCCTCCCCTTGAGGATGGGCTGAACTTAATGACTCACTTACGAAGAATTGAGTATGAAAAGGAGATACAGTCACTTTAGAGTGGAAAGACATCACAGACACCACCTTAAAAAAAGTGATCAAGAATAACATTAAAATTAGCATGATAAATCTTGTTGGTCATATGTACCAAGTGTGACAAGAAGCCATGAAAAGTTCACTTCAACTTTTTGGTATGTTTTTCCTAAATCCATAACTCAAGTCTAATCATTAGAAAACATTAAGAAAAACACCAGCTAAGGAACATTCTTCAGAATATCTGAAATATGCTCTTCCAAATTCTCAATACATGTAAAACAAGGAATGAGAAACTATCACAACCTAGAGACACAAGGTAGTGTGGTATTTAAACGTACATGATATTCTGAGTCAAATCCTTCCAGAGAAAGAATATTATGGAAAAAAGTGAAATACCTATGAAGTCTGTTGTTTAGTTCATAGGTTTGTGACAAGATTAATTCTTAGCTTTGACAAATGTACCACAGTTTTCATATAAGATACTATCATTAGGGAAGGCTGGGTGAAGGGCAGTCTCAAATTTGAATTTAAAAAATAACATATTAAAACTCTTTTTAACTCTGTGCATTCAAAATAAAGCTAAGCCCCAATTTAAGAGTGTTAAAACGAATCCAAGATCATTGTAAGGAAAAAATTGATTCTTTCTATAGGTGTTCTTTCTAATGTCAACCTTTGAGAGAGAAGGGATGGCCATTTATTCATGCATCTATTCTTGCTAAGAGTCTTCAATTTTTAGAAGTGCATTAATTCTTATGCTACCTCAATTTATTGCAGGAAGCATGTCCATATACTAACTAATCAAATTATTGCATTCTCAGACTTGACATAAAGGATAAAAAATTCACTCTTGCTTATTTATTAAACATTTTAATGAAAGAAACATTTATGTAGGATTGTGCAAATGATAAGTAGCATATCCATTCTTTATAATCTAGGTGTGGAGTGAGCAAGGTCACCAGATCTATCCAAGACACAGGTAGCATGCCAACCTCAAAATTTTTTTTTATAATAATCCAGCTTTACACTGAATTATTCTTTGGTAAAATGTCATTAATCTGAATTGAAAGATACTCAGACCACTGCATGAAACTCATCACTATGCTTTCTAAAAGAATGTTGTTGAAGTTACTGTTTTCACATGAAACAGTGTAATCCTGTTATATGATATTTCTTAGGTACTAACAACAAAACTGCATATTTCTATTGTAAATGGATGGGCTTTAAACCTTATACATCTTCTAGGTTATATGGAGTTGGTTTTGTCTACCTTTTTGCATTGGATGCTAGAAAAATCATAGCTAAATTTTTTATTTTTTTAATAAATATATGCAACTTTAGAGCTCAAATACTAATCTCATTTTACTTCATTTTATGTTATTGTTCCTCTCTTGAATATTTTACATATTAGTGATACTAATGAATATTGCATTCAATATTCTTGAATATTTTATGTATTAGTTATAGGACAATGTGATATATATTTATTAAGAATTTTAGAGAATGAAGATAGATAATATTTCAAAGAAAATTAAAGATAATCTCATCATTCAGATATTGTCATTACAGTATCAGCACATAAAATCTAGACTTACTCTATCATGTTGCATTTTATTATCTTTAATAGATATCTTTAAGTTTGTATGTGGGGAGGACATAAAATAAGATACAAAGAAATAAACTGAAACAAAATTAAAGAAACATATTTAAGTCCTTGATTTTGTTTTGACTGAGTTAGCTCTTACCACTTTGTAGGCAGACTAACTTCTATGTCCCTATCTTCATAGCTGCATTGAGGATCATTACATTAAGGAACATTTAGGAATATACCTGTAGTCCACAATTTATCTTTAAGTAAAGTCATCGATAAGGAAGATATTTTGCCTGATATATTTTAATAAATTGATCATTGGTCCTAAATCTGGAGCATTAGCATTCTACTTTTTTGCTCTTAACTGGAACTTGCAACTATTCCACTTTCTCTCTTAATTGAAGAGAGAATGGCAACATTCACTGGGTGACTCTTAGAGCAAAAGTTTAACTCAGGGGTTTCTGCAGAGTTCTTAATGTCTCTAGCTGTAATCTAGCAATATGAGATATTAAACATTAACGTTATTTCCATATTTCAAGTTGCAGCAGCATCCATGTTGTAATAATGATAAAAGCAATACAAATGACAGCCTTATCTTTTAAAAAGAGTGAAGAGGTGCGCTAGTAAAAAGACAAAACCACGGAATAGAGGAAAATAGTTTGTACAGATACTTTTATTAGGGAAACCATGGTATTTATATTTTTAACTTTCATTATTAAAGAAGCAGCTCGATTTTAAGGAAAATATTCTTAAATATAGAAGAGAATTTTTGTAGAAAAGCTGGATCAGTTTTGTGGAGAAGAGTTAAAGAGCAAAGACAGATAGTGTTAGACACAGATAATTGTTCTATGGATTATGCAGAGAGTTAGAACTGGAAAGACATCTTTAAAGAACATCTACTTTAATCTCTCTCTCTCTCTCTCTTCTATATCCCTCCCCTACCCTGTTCCTTCCCTCCACCTCTCTCCCTCTTTTTCTCTCCCACTCTTTCCCTTTATGCACTCACTTTTACAGATGAAGGAATTGAGACCCCAAATGGAGATCCAATCTCTTCCCATTCACATAATTGTAAAAACATGAATTTCATGATTTTTAGTTAAATTTCTCTTCCACTGCACTGAAAAATATGTACATACATACAAATCTCTCTATATAAAGATAGAGAGATCGCTATATCTCTATAGAGATATCTATATCTATCTATCTATCTCTATCGATCTATATATCTAGAGAAAAAGAGAGAGAGAGAGAGCAATGTCATGATAAAGTCAACTCAAATACAAATCATGGTTAACTAAATTCTTCTTACTGAACTCAGATAACTCCAGGGTTAGCTATGTTGGTGTGGGCCTAACTTAGGTTTGTAAAGTTTAAAATTTAATAATGATTTCTATTTCGCCTCTTAATTTGTATGTTAAGTAGTGAATAAATGTAATCCGATTAAATCCACTACAATGTTGTTGAATTTCTCCACACAGGCATGACACTTTGGGTGGCCCTTTGATGGTAGAGTCACTATTACCCCTGGTTCCTTCCCCTTGGACTTCTTTCCAATCCCCATGCCAGCCCTCATCCCCAGTCACCCCATGCCCTAGCAAGACAACATCAGCAACTGAGCAAACTTCATCTCCTAGCCCGGTAGTTCTTGATAGATTCAGACAGTTGTATTTTATATTCAGAAATGATGATCTTTAATTAATCCTCTGGAAAGTTCTATATGTAGTTGTTGCCATCCTTTTCTCTATCCTTATGTCTAGTTCTATCTTCTGCACATAACCCCATCAATTATGAAAAACTTCAGACTATTTTCTGCTGAAGATCTGGGTTAAAAATTCTAACTTTGCTGCTTACTAGCTGTTTCTCAGGTGAGTTTTTTTAAAATGGTATCTTTTATTTCTTTAAAGATTTTTTAATTTATGCATACAAGAGCTGGGGTACAGGCCAGAGGTACGGGAGGTGAGAGGATTCACCTGAGACTGAGCAGGGAGCAGAACAGGCAGTTCCGACTGAAACACACTGCTGAGGAGCAGCGGGTGAAGCAGGAGAGGTCTCCTGTGCCATGTGGGTCCTCTCCCTGGCTGTGGATTGAACTTGCACTGCAGTGGCTGCAGAAGCCTCACAGTGGTGGGTGGTGCTCAACCCCTTGCACCACCAGAGAGGCCCTTCGGTGAGTTTTTTTCTTTTATCCATAGCAGCTCATTTTCTTCACCTACACATTATTTGACAATAACTTCTACCTCCTGCATTGTTTTGGGGGTTAAATTAGATGGTTTTCATAAAAAAATCTTAGTACATTTTGCCAAACTTTCTAGGAAAATTGATATAAATACTACAAAATATTTGGCTTTGATTCTATTAGAAGGGAGCAGTTTATTAAATGAGTTAACTAAACTATATGTTTTATGAGAGTAGGCATCATGTCCATCTTTTGACCTAGTAGTCTAACTCAGTGCCTGCACTCTACAGGTATTTGTTGAATGGAAAAAAATTAACAAATGAATTACATTCAATAATTCTAAATAGGCGCTCAAGGGGATAAGAGCTTCTAGAAGGAACGTTTTAGAAGGAAACTGAGTTATACTCACATTTATGAGGTCTCCTTTGTTGCATCATGCCTTTTTACCAGAACAATATAAATTCAAATAATCTAGAGACAGACACTAACTTTGTGTTGTATAAAATAAAAGCTCTACCATTCAATTGATGAATGGTCAGAACGGAGGGTAAACTAGATGATGGAGAACAGAGCCTGGTGTACTTCCACTCAGAGAAACTCCTCCAGTCACCTTCTGTGCTCCTTAGTCATCTCACTGTTCTCAGACATGATTGTGTAAATCATTTGACACTTATCAATAAGATACACAATAAGACTAAAAATGACACATCTATTGACTACTTAAATGCACTTCTTTGAAGATATATCATATTTCTCTATGGAAGAGGGTTGGCCCACAAGAGTCAGCAGGACAAAAGAAATATGCTAATGGCATTATTCAGTCCACAAAGGCATCTCCATCTTCCTCCCTTGGGTAGTTCTTACAAGTCACTCAGACAGAAACTTTGCTGTCTGGACCACTTTGTATTAGGCTTTGCAGGTAAGTGAAAGGAAACACACACAAAAAACCATGAGGCTTCAAGTACCTGGTATCAAATGAAGAAAAATGTAAATGAAAGAATATAATGATCCCTTACAAAAACTAAAGACAGTGTGATGAAGAGGTTCAGAGCAGAAACTTTGGAATCAAATCTATTAGGGCTAAAATCTGGCCTCACCACTTAACTGCCAAAGTGATCACATTAAAGTAACTTAAAATGCTTCAGATTCCATGGAAGTGACATCTCCTTGTGGGACATGGGTGTTATAAGCAATGACACATGGCATTCACTTGGTGAAAGCACTTGGTGATGAGAGCTATTTTATATATATTTTTGAGAGAAATGATCTCAGTCTTGGAAACATAAGCAATTTTTCCTCTGCTTCAAAATAAATTTTTAATAGCAATTTTGCTTTTCTTGAATTTTTTTCAGATGCTTGAACATTGAAAGCTGAACTGCTGCTAGTTGGAAGAATAAATGAACCAGAGGAAAAAAAAAAAGAGAGAGAGAAAGAGACCACTGCTGGGTTGGTGGTGTCTGTTATTCATTTTCTGACTAAATCTTGACTGAAAGGAGCTGAGTGGCTTGGCATTCAGTAACTTTTTATGTATGTATGTATGTGTGTATGTATGTACGTATGTATTTTTTCCTTACAATGTTTGCTTCGTAATGTAACTTTGAAGTCAGACCACCAGGGTTCCTGGCTACCCTGCCACTTAACTAGGTTGGTTATTTTGGGCAAGTTCTTAATACCCCATTCCTCTCCCACCCCAGGCCTCAGTGGCCACCCCTGTAAAATGATAATGACAATACTATCACTAGCAGAGACTCATTAGTGTTTAAATGAAATTAATGTGCAAATGTTTAGCATATTGCCTAGTCATCTAAGCATTTAATAAAATTTAGATAATGATAATATTAATAAGGTTACCCTGTCATTTGAATCTACTAAGTGTAAGATTCCAGCTGAATTCCTTATAAGGAGTTAAAACAGTGAATTCAGAATGAAATAACATTATTATTGGCACTACATATTTTGTAACTAAGGAAAAATTGATACTAAGTTAGGCAAAAGTTTTTACAAACCTAGGATATAAAACTTCCTCTTACTTGATGTGTGAATTCCACAAACACAGTTACTTTCCTCAAGCTTCCCAAGCCTTCAGTTGACTTTTTTCCTTCTGATATTTATGACAAAACATCTGTAAAATATTTTATACAGCTTTAAGTGCCATCCCATTAAACAGATTTTACCGATTAAGAACTTCAAGTTCCAACCTGAAACTAAATATGAAAACCCTGCAATTCTGGTGCATCTAGTGATGTTACACCAACTAATGAGGACACTTTGGCAGACCAAACCTTAAGCAGCAGTTTAAAAAAAGCCAATACCCACTGAGCACCTTCTATACATGAAATACTATAATGGTGCTTTACATTAATTGAATACTCACAACAATCATGAAAGGAGAACATGCCCATGCTTACACCTAAGAGCAGAGATTGAGAACTGGGACAGTTTACTTAAAATCAATGTTTATAACAACACAACTGGAGCTCAACTCTAAGTCTAATTTCAAAGCCTTTCCTCTCTTCTTTAAGCTTCATTGCTTCTCCCCAGGAAACTGGGTTCCCACCCTACCTGCCCATAAGGAACACAGCATCCTAGGAGTGGAACCGCTGGATCATATGCTAGATCTGTTTTTTGACTTTTTTGAGAAGCCGCCATACTGTTTTCTCTAGGGATCTACCTGATGAATACAAAAACACCAATTCAAAGGGATAAATGCACTCCTATGTTTACTACAGCACTGTTCACAATAGGCAAGACATGGAAATATTCTTTCCATGTGCCCAAAGACAAATGAGTGGATGAAGACAATGTGATATATACACAATGGAATACTAATCAGCTACTAAAATAAAAGATTAAATCACATCATTCACGACAACATGGATAGAACAGGGATTATACCAAGTGAAGTCAGTCAGGAGAAAGACCAGTCCCAGATGATTCACTCACATGTATAATATAAAAAAACAGACAAGAGTAACTAAAACAAGCCCTATAAATTTGACTGCAAATCTGAGACTAACAGGTGGGGAGCAAAGCAGGGAGGGTACCAGTGAACTATGATGAAGGGTTCTTGGTGCTTTGGTGCTGGCATATTGGGTAATGCACATTTGAAGAAGAATGAACCTATACGCCTAAAATATAAAATGTGTAAACCAATGTTCCCCCAGTAAAATAACTAGAGAAAGGAAAAAAGCCTAGCTTCAGGGATTTGGAAAGGAAAGGCAGGTACAGCGGGGCAGAGAGAACTTTACCAGGCACCCATTGGGTCCAGAGGTTTTCAAATGTGTTACTGCTCATAGTAGTGTTGTTTGGTTTGGCTCAGCTCTTAATAGTGACACTCTCATTTCAGATGCACTCTTATATGCTATCCCTTTTTAAATGAATATATGAATAAAAGCTCAGATGTTTTGGTGCGGGATCAAAGGTACAGAGAATGAGGGCCCCTAGGCTCTTTCCTGGCCTTTGACTCCAGAAACAAATCTGTGGATCCATTAGACTCTCAGATGAGGTATGAAAATCACTACATTATTATTAATAGTGTTAATAATTTTTTTTAAAAGACTAAACATCGCTGAACCATTTCACATAATGATCTTTTCTTAGGGGTATTTCTCAAAGTGTGCTCAAGAAGCAAATAAAATATTTGCACAAAAATAGATTCTTGTTTCCTAGACATGTTATTTGGGGTAATTATCCACCAAAGATCTGGAAAACTCCTTAGCCATATACCAAATAGTTCATAGGGGCCTCCCTGGTGGCGCAGCGGGTTGAACACTGCACTGTGAAGCATCTGAGGCATGAGTTCCCCAGGGAGGGGACCCACATGGCACAACAGACCTCTCCTGCTTCATCCGCTGCTCCCCTCAGCAGTGCATTTCAGTGGATCTGCCTGTTCTGTTCCCCACTCTGTCTCTCACCTCCCGTGCCTCTGGACTGTACTCCTGCTCTTGCATGCATAAATTTAAAAAAAAGATAAATTTAAAAAAATAGTTCATAGACTCTCCTTATACAACTTTGGCCAAAAGAGCCACAGAGAATTCAGAATTTAAAAATTCAGGTTTTTTCCAATAAAGTATACAACTTGGTTTCAACTGCCCTGCCAAGGTGACCTGTTTCCTGCACCTGACAGTGTGATGAGTGCCAGTGATGTCACCTAATGACAACTCTCCCTGCTTATTTGAGTGACAGGCTTCCTCTAGACTCTAATAGTGTTAAAACGTATAAGCAAAAATTGTCACAATGTATATAGTAAGATAAGATTTTTAGAAATTCAATGTGCTTTTTTCTTCCCTTAATTATAACTTTCACAGACTATTTCATCAAAATAAAAAATCTCAAGCTTTGCATTGCCACACTTTCCTTGGAGGAGCTTATTAGACTCTCATGGGGTGGAATTCAGGAATCTGCATTTTTATTAACTCGCAGGTGATTTTCAGGAACACTAACACTTGAGAACTAGCAGTTTAAGACTTCGCTGCTTAAGATAACACCTGCAGAACTACAGCCAGGGCAGACCCTAACACTTGACAGAAATGCAGATATTTCAGTCCCATCCCAGACCTGCTGACTCAGACCCTGTACTTTAACATGCATCCCAGGTGATTTCAATGTGGAGCAAAGTTTGGAAACTACTGGTCCGTAATCTGGCTACTCAGTGTGGGCCTTGTGCTTACTTGCTATGTGAAATCTTGGACTCTTCTCTAGAACTTGTCAAGATCTGTATTTTGAGTAACATCCAGCTCAAGAATCATTGGCCTACAAGGGATAAATTAGAGCCCTCAATCTGTAGGTGGAAGGTAAAGATGAGGGGGAACCACATTCTCACAGTTTTCTTGGTATGAACAGTCTCAAATACAGAATTGCAAGAAAGCTGCCTTCCTCAGAGGAAGAGTCACCTCCATTGCTTCCTCTTGCCTGTTCTCATCCCATCATGTCCTGGTAGAGGGGTAATAAGGAATTCCTTTGACTGTTCAAGCAAGAATGCTAGCATTCATTGTTGATTAAAAAGCACTTGTTAACTGACTGTGCATTCCAGGCATTAAAAGAAGATTTCGTGTCCCCCTCCAGACCTCATCCCTTCCCACCTCAATAGCTAGACTTGTATCCCTTTCCTGCTCATCCCTACTGTTCACTATTTGGGATGTAGACAATGAAGCTACTCTGGTCACTTTGATGAAGTCATCCTTAATTGGCTGCAGTTTAGCTGTGGCTCATCTCAGTGCCCTCAAGAACATGTCACTAAAGGATCTCTACATTTGCCTTCACCAGATATCAAAGGTGCCTCCTGTGTGTGACCTGTGGCTCCAGATATGAAGAAATGAAGCAGGAGCATCTGGTGGCAAGGCTACCCCCTTGATGGCTCCCACTTTTTAATGACTCCTGACAGAGCCTCAGAACTTCTTGGATCCCTGTGTCCTTGGGAGATGACTAGAGTCTGAGTTGCCTTGGGATTAAATGGGAATGTGGATCTTCAAGAACTTCCATGGCTCTTTGACAATCTGACTAGAAAGCGTCTCAGTTCCACACTGCCTTTGCAGCGCTGTGGTGCCGACACTGCTCTGCTCCACTTGGACGTGGCTTTGCATTTAGCGTGAAGTCACGTGGGGAAGCGTGTGTCTTCTCTGCCACTACCTGTTTCTTTCATGGCAAGGTGGGGTGAAGGTGCCTTTGGGAGGCACTGAAGTCATTTTCAGTCATTTTGTAAAAACCCAGCCTGGCAGGCAGGAGTTTCTCCAGAGAGCTTTCTATCACCATAGTGTTGAACCTACCAAGTCAAGCCTTGCTGTGAATGACACATGTGAACTGAGCTGCCTTTACTGAGTCTAAGGAAATAGGGATTTCTATGTTTTGTGGCATTGCTATTGTTATTCATTAAAGAGGGAATTTGGAGAGCGCTTCATGACTATTATACTTCCACACCTTTCCCCATAGTTAGCCCACACCCCCTTTGAGAACAACCTCATGCTGGTAGGACATTCCCTCAGTGTGACCAGAGATGTCTTACTCCAGCCTTATATAAGTCATATGTGAAGAAGTTTCAAACAGTTTGGATGATCCATCTCTCAGCTAACAGGGAACTGCCCAACTGTACTCTGGGAAGAGTCAAACTGGTGTTTTGAAACAGACTCAACCTATTTCCTGTAGAAACATGATTTTGAACTTGTTGTAGGTCACCAGACCTCTCCGGATGCCATATCTATACGTACACTCTCCCTATATGAAAGCAGGGCTTTACAAGGTGAAAGGTCTTTCTAGACAAGACCTATGCATCTCTCAAATTCTATCACCCAACCTCATGCGCTTTACAGAAAGCCCTTCCGTGAAGTTCCCTTCCCCCATTTTCAGAGATGCATGAGTAGTGTCCTTACTAAGATTTTACTGTGAGGTAGCTCCCAATAAGTTTGAGAGACAAGACCTAAGAAGTCCCGTAGATGGAATGTTTACTCTTTCTCAATGTATGCAATTTGTTTAACTCTCTCCATGTGTATTCTGCTCCCTGTCCATCCTATCTTTTACAATTTGGTTCTTTTTAGTCTAACTCCTGAAATGTAACTTCATATACTCTTATGGTTCTATTATTCTTTTATACATTCATTATTTCAACAAACACTCATGCAATGCCTTCTGATGTCAGACATTCTGCTGATACTACAGATTCAAAGGCAACTTAGTTTCATGGAGCTAACAGCACATTAGGTAAGGTAAGTACTCATAAAAATATACCCAATGCATAATCACAGCCTAGAATTAGGGCCCCAAAGGAAAGGAACACTGTTCCCAGTGAGGCTCTAACTATGGAATCTGATTGTGCCAGTCTGTCTGATATCAAGCTCTATGAAAACAGCAGAACTCTAGGAGACTCATTGCTACAAGTGAACAAGCCAGACAAAATTCATCATCAAAATTTTGTCTGAGGCCCTTGTATTCTATGACATTTTGGCGTACTCTCCAAACAGAAAAGTTAGTGTTTGGTGGAAGAAGGTGAACTCGTGCTAGGAAGCAACCAACATCTTCCCAGTCTCTTTGCAGGCATGTTAATTGTCACTGTATCAAGTCTTTCCTGACAGCTGTCAAGATTCAGTGAACTATAGGAACAAAGTAACATGACAGATAACTTTAGAAGCACTACAGAATAAAATCCCATGATACAACGATCTCATACAAATATAACTCCTACACCATTCCACATTGTAGGTGGTACAGGCAGGTCTCCTTATTCAATAAAAAGAAAGGTAGCTCAGATTTAAAATATAAAGGGCCTTTTCCAAGTCAACTTCCCCTTAGTACCTCAGTAAAGATGCTAAAGGCAAGGTCATTTGTTAGAGGTAACTGATACAAATGACAAAGGTCAAACTAAATGACAAGGACAAGAACTCTACACAAAGAATAGTGCTGCTTCTTCTTTCCCATGATGCCTTTGGCCAGGTGGTTATATGCATTCCTCAGGCATTTTCCAGTTGTCACTACTGAAGACCAACTCAAACTTGCTCTTTCAAAATGGATATTTATTGGTTCATATGTAAAAAGCCCAGGGTTGACTCTAGTCCCAATCAAAGGATGAAATGATATAATTTCCTGCTCCCCCTCCTTCTTTCTACTTCCTCTGTATTAGTCTCACTCACAGACAGCTTTTATTCACATAGTAGCTTCCAGCAATGCAAACTTAGATCTGAGGATAAGCATTCTCATTGATTCAGTCAGTCATGCCTGACCCCTAAGCCAATCATGATGGCCAAGATTAAACCAGGTTTGCTTAGGTTGTGGAACCTTTACTGGAGCCAGGGACTGGTGCAGGACCCACTATATTCCATGACTGAGAGTGACACAGAGAGTCTCAAAAGGAAAACCAAAGAGCTACTAACAGAATAGGGAATGGAGCTGGACAGGCAAAAACACATATTTTTTTTGGTATTTGCTAATTTATTTGCTCTATCATTTGCTAATGGTAGGCCTCCAATGTGACAGAGGTTTTGAGGATAAGAACAAGAGGATTTTGCAAGTGGGTGAAAAAATAATTGCTTATTGGAACAATAAGTAATTTTTTTTGGCAGAATCTATGAATTAGGAATAAGATAGTCAAAACTAGTCAAGTTTCTGGAAGAAATATTGGATAAGACAAGTAACAGTATTCTTGAATGGAAGACAAATGTGGTGACCTCACTAGATTATTTTCCAATTTTCATTTCACAATAACTCGCACTGAATAGACACACAATAAATATTTTTATTGATTTCTGTGATTTTATACTGAGTGAAAATGAACCTCCATGTAATTAGAAGAGCACTAATTAGGGCAACAGAGTTATTGCTAACTGCCTAATCAATAAAACCTGCAGGTATCCTTTCAATTAGATTAGGGAATTCATGAATACAGATTTTTCCCTTCAACTTACTATGCCAAAATAAAATTTCTCCCAGATTTTAAATTATTTCACTTTGTTTTCATAGAAAGAAAAATATTATACTCACTTTCAGTTCTTACCAGGACTTATCACATGTTTCTAAATAGATTCAAATCTAAAAATCATCCGAGAAATGTGCTAATGCCCAGGACTGGACGACATGAACAAATTCTTCACAGTCAATGTATCTCCACTGCAAAATCTCTACCTCAGCAGAGACAAAACCAACCAGCTCAGCCTCAATCTTACTACATTTTTAGAATTTATAAGTATAAAAAAAGTTTACTAAATTAAAGATGAAATGACAACTGAAGTGCTGAACTGACTATTGCAAGATCTAAGACTATTTAGTCCATTATGATGGACTTCTGAAATGCATCATGGGTGAGAGCTGGAAAGAACAAGTTCTCTGGAGCTACTGAGTTTTAGATTTTAAAATCTGATCACCTCTATTACTCTGTGAAAATCTGTCCATCTTTCTGAGTTTCAGATCATTCATTCATAAAATAGGAATACAATATATGCCTTGTAGAATTGATAGAAGGACTTGAGGAGATAATGTATAGAGAGTAACTAGAACATCAAAAATTGTTGTCATATATTTGTTTATATTTTTCAATTTCTTCATAAAATTTCATGTTGATAGACATTTTAAATATCTCCACAATCACCCATGAATCAAGATATTATATCTATAAACCACTATGTCAAAACTCTTTGAGAACTCCTCTGTATAGAAAATAAAAGGACTTGATTAAATGAATTGTCAACTTAGTTGTCAAGTACAATTATTTAGTCAATGGTAACTTCTAAACATTTTTAAAAATCACACATATATATAGCCATATATATGTATATATACAGATACATATGCATATATCTATAAGAAGTCTGTACCACATAGACTAGTGTTGAATGAAAATTTATTTCACTTATTCTAATCTGTTTTTAGGAAGAGGGGAAGACAAATCAAAATAAACACAGATACTAACTACTCATATTTCCTCGGAGGAGAAAATGGCTCTTCATTTGTCCTAATGTTATTTTTATTTAAAATTTAGTATAGACAAGTGAAAGAAGCAGAGAATTTGATCTAATGTTTTAATATAGAATCTTCAGATTCTTTGAGAAAAATGTGATTTCAAGCTTCTGGATCTTCTCTGTGGTTCCATACATGAATTGTGCTATTAAGGAGAACTATTATTAAAAGGAGGCGTTTTGGTTACTAAAAGTAAGGCCTGGTGCTTAGCCTAGGATGGAGACACTGAGATAAACCATTAAATAGCAGAAGTTGTCACTTTTCCTTTGACACACTGAATTTGTGACTTACAGAGCTTCCTTGCACTCAGAGAAAAGAAAAATGGGAAAAGGGCAAAGCGCTGAGAAAGTGGGCTCTGACAACATGACTGCAGTCACGTGCAAAAGAGATGGCCGCTCAAGTGGACCCTGTGATGTCCCCTGAGATCTTCATTAGACATCACAGACTTTTTCCTTGTGCTATTAGAGTGCTGATGACAGAAGACACCAGCTGTTAGCTTTTTTGCAAAACAGACTAGATTGAAGAATAGCACACCTCGCTCAATGGCATTCCTGCTTCTGGATCAACTCACCTTCAATGGAACAGCAGTATAAGGCTTGTCCTTTCCACTCCAATTTGAGACAGCTTTGAAGAGCCATCTAGATAGAGTCATCTGAAGTCTGTTAAAATGCTCCATACCCCAACTTGTTCCTCTGTTTAATCTTCATCTTTGCTTTCCGTTCCACCGGTTTTAATTCCCAAAGCATTCCCATCCTTACATTTTGCTTCCTGGGGAATTCCATCAGCAACATCCCACTGTGGTGGAGCTGGAAGAATGATTTAAAGAATGATGACATTGATTTTAGATTATTTCTTTACTGGGCTATATTTTCAACCTGTTATTCCCAATTCTTCAGTAAAAGTATTTATTTTTCATAGGAGCTCTGTGATAGTCTCATAATTTGGCAATAAACACTGAAGTGTCCACCCTTAACTGGACTAGAAGTACAACTTTTTAAAAAGACTTTTCCTTTGTGTGTTTATTCATGGTGGCAATACTGCATGAAAACATTTTGCTCTTATACCAAAGAAAAAAGGATAAAAAAAGAAGTCCATTCAAAAGACATCATGAAACTTGAAAAATTAAAATGATGAAACACAAAAGATTTGAATGTGAATATATTTTGAAAAAGACAAAATACTTGAGCACATTTATTTTCAGTGATCAAAATTCTTGGAAGCATGAAATCAACATATACTCCTGTTGTTCTGAAATAACATAACAGTTTGCAAGAGTGGACTTTGTCTTTCTTTAGTGGAGATGTGAAATGAAATTGACAACTTAAAATTAAAAAAAAAAAAAAAGAATTACAATGTCTTGAATACATTAAAAGTTGGCCAAAGGTGGTTGATTTATAGTTCAATGGAGAAATGAAACCAAACTTTCAACCAATTCTTTTCTCTTTTATGACAAAATTGCTTTAAGACCAGTTGTGTTCTTTTCTAAAATTCATTAATTTATTTTCTTATATCATTGTCAATTTGCAGGCAATATTTAATTTCTCCCCATTGTTCTCCCACCACCATTGCACTTGTGATCCATCTCCCCTGTCCATTATTAAAAAGATGTAACTATTAATGCACCAATGTTGACCTGAAACTTGACTCAAAGGAGTACAGAGGAAAAAGTGACAGTCTGTTGACCACTGGTAGAATTGAAGCACCTTCCACAGTGCTTGCCTGCTTGAGGAAATCATTAGACTTTTAAACATTAGGTGAGAAGGAGGGTTATCTATTTTGATATTGAGAAAATGGTGACCCCAGTGGAGAAGTATTTAAATGAAGGTGACATTGACCATTACAAATGTTGTAAAGATTAGACCAAGTTGATTTTCAGTTTTTCTTAAGAGTCTTGCCCAGTAACACAACCTGGGAGCACTACATGAAAACCTTCCATACTGGCACTACCAGAACTAGCTTCTATTAACATAAACTGCTGACCACACTGAAATAATTAATTTCTAAACCACTGAAAAAAATTTCCTAAAATGTACAGTAAGTACAAGAAAGTCTTTCAGAGTACTTTTTGTTTCATCTTTCTACTCAAAAAAGGTGCTTCCTAACTCAAGATATTTGGAAAATTAGCTCCAGAGAACACTCAGGCCTAAATATATTTTTCATTGGTTGCCTTTTCTTTTAATAGAAATTGCAGATTAGTTTGTGTATACTATTATTCTTTTAGAGCTATAAAATAACTATGGAAAATGATATCTATATCAAGAATTACAAAGAAGAGCCTCCCTGGCGGCACAGGGGTTAAAGTCTCAACGCTATCAAGCCATCGCCAGCCACTGCTGCATGAGTTCTATCTGGGCCAAGGAGATCACCCCCATGTCTCTTTCACTGCTCCCCTCAGCAGTGTATCTCAGTAGATCCACCTGTTCTGCTCCCTACTCAGTCTCTGGTGAATCTTCTCATCGCCCCACCCCACACCTCTGCCCAACACCCCAGTTCTTGCATGCATAAATAAATATCTTTTTAAAATTTGAAAAAAGGAATTACAAAGAACATTTAAAGTGATATAGTCTAAGCTCTGCTTATAAGGTTGATTTGTAACCAAGTTTATTCACTTTGTTTCCTTAGAACTGACAAAAAAAAAAAAATCTGACAAAGGCAATTTCTGCCTTTGCAATCCTCAAATGCCTGAGCCTTCCCTGGCAATTGTCTGCATGAGGTCACAGCACAAGCTGACTTTGGACATATTAGAGAAATAATGAAAGCATTTTCATTAAATCCCTTTGAAGGAGTAGTTTAGGGGTTCCACACAGTAATGTTCCCAGAAATCAATTTTAAGTTCCATAATGGCAGTTATTGTTAAACACTGCTCCCCTTCTCTATTAACCCTGCTTTCCTCTCGTTTCTGTTCATCTTCAGTGACTGTTTCTGAGTTTTGGGCTCAGGGTGTAACTTCCCAGTTGGGACATACTATGTAACACCCCCCTCCCCCTCTCCATCCCTTCTCCCTTCCCCCTCCTCTCTCCCCCTCCCATCCAGTTACCAGGGAAACCTCTCCTCTCCCTCTTTGGTCTTCTCTCTTTTCCTCCCTCCTCATGACTCATTATTTATTTTATGGCCCTGGCTACCCACACTCCTTCAGTATCTCCCTCTTGCCCTCACTCAGTCTGCACCAGGCTGGAAGCAGGAGGCAGCAGGGAGTGGAAGTGTTGAGTTAGTGACTTGCTCTAACTATAGGGCAGACCACCTAACAAGAGACCTGCACCACTTGCACAAACCCAATTTTTGGTTTTTTTTTTTTTTTAACTTTTATTGGTGTCTCTTTTCCTGGCTTGAGTTGTTACCATAAATCCCACTTCAGTTAACCTAGCTAAATATACACCAGACTCAGGAGAAGGAAAAAAATAAAACCACCTCACCATATGAGGAGAACATGTTTTAAAGGGTTTTCAGGCCATAGATTTATGAAGTTGACTACACAATTTATACTACAGCTTCAATTGAAAATGCAACCACAGTGCAAAACAATTGATTTACACACAAACTTTTGAAATTTAAACCTATGAAGTACCTGTAGTTCTAACCGATTCTTTGTCATTGTTCTAGAAAACTACACCCTTGACTGCATGGTGTTGATGAAAGAGGTAAAACATTTAGGCAGGGGAGGCTGCAGAGTCCTATCAGTGAAACAAAGGAAGGAATACAGCAAAATAATAAGAAAAGCTTCACCAAAACAGCAAATTGTGTTTGGTTGAGTGATATAGATTGCACAGAGCTAGAGAACTATTCTATACATCAAGTCAGAAATTGCAATGGTTTTCTCAGTACCAATAAATCATGTGTTGAGGGGTTAATAGTCCCCTCTTTGAGACTTTTCTGGAAATATTATTTAAATAACAGAAAAGTGCTGTTCTAGTGCAGTTTTTACATTTTGATTTATTCTCATTCTGGATGAATGACAGATGGATGGATAGACAGACAAACATCTGGGTTCTGCTATACACAGTTTACATCTGGGCTCTTTGAGGAAGCTGTGGTTTCACTGTACTCCTGCCCTGCAGGTGTTCTTAGCACTTTGCTGTGACCTTACGCCAAGTCCCTCTTCCCCAAAAACATACAAAACCAGGGGCCTCCATGGTGGCACAAGGGGTTAAGGTGCAGTGCTGTGAAATTATCCACATGCCCACTGCATCATGAGATTGATCCCCGGCTAGGGAGGTGACCCACATGGCACAGCAGATCTCTCCTGCCTCACCCGCTGCTCCCCTCAGCAGTGTATTTCCGTCAGTCTGCCTGTTCTGCTCCCCACTCTGTCTCTGGTGAAACCTCCCATCCCTCCCATACCTCTGGCCTGTACCCCAGTTCTTGTATGCCTAAATAAATAAAACTTTAAAAAAGAAAACATACAAATCCAACTCTGTAAATCCAAAGTCAAATATAGATTTTACAGAAGCTTTTATAGGAGGTAGAAGGAAAGGTTCCTTTTCCTGCTTTTTTTCCCAGCTGGCTGCTTGCTCTTAGCTTAACTCCTCTCCAATTCTACATAATATTGTCGGCCCCACATTGCTCCAATTTACTTCACTCCTGGAGGCCCCCTCACATCACCACCACTACCACCAACATTGCATTCTCACCCCAGTTGAGAGATTTGCACTTTTTGTCTTCTTCAAATTGCATTCTCAAATATTACCTCATTTAGCAAAATAAAGGAGAATCCTTGGGAGAAATCTATTTGCTATAGAAAGCAAATGGATGCAAATAAAAGTTCTTGATAAAATTCAGTTAATGCCCATCTGGAAGCACTGGCATAGGAAGAGAGACCCCCAAAGTGATTCATCTGTCCAGGCAGGGTATTTTCAGACAGACACAATTTAAGATAGGACTCTCCTGCTGCTGGGACATGAAAAGGCTTAGAAAGGGCTTTCTAGGTGCTGCCCTCAAAATGCACCATGAACAGATGATTATTACAACTTTTTTAGAATCTCAGGGTGTGTCAAAACCTCATGGTCCAAATCCTAAGACAAATATTAATACTGCAAAGTATATATACTTTATATATATATAAAGGGTTACTGAGCCCTATTGTGATTTATTCAAACAAAATGAAATTCTATCTTACTGTATATCATTACATTAGTGATGCTAAAATTCTGTCATATTAATCCACACACATATGTTTGAATGAGAATCATCATGACCTTCATCTCATCATTATCCCAGCAATCCTATAGTTTAACTGGCTTTCCATACATGTATCTATCATATTTGTCTGTTTTCTATGTTTTCATTTTAAAATTAGGAAATTATAGATAATCTGAACATCTGGACTCAATTTTGCTACTAATTTTAGCTCTTAGCAAGGGAGTTCTACACTTTAAGTGCCTAGGTGCAGGGATGGGCTGTGTCTGAGGTGAGAAGGTAGGCAGGTCAGTTAATATGTTTTCCCAGAAATTAAAAAGCAGCCTTTATTTACAGGCTTATCTCCCCACCCTCCTTTGAGTTCCAGCAGAGATTTAGCTTGTCTTGGCCAAGGAGAGATCATGGCAGCACTGAAGGCCTGAATGGTGTCCACTGCCTGCACAAGACTGGAAGTGACATTTTCCCTTAGTACCAACAGTCCACAGTAGACTGAAGGAGAAAGCTAGCAAAGAAGTGAAGTAAAATAAGATTGAACAGGATCAAGAAAGAGAACTCTCATTCCCCCTCCTTTTAACACAACCAAAGGCTAACCAAATATTCTGCTTTATGTTAAGAAATGCTACCCAAGGGAAGTGTTCTGCTTCCAACTGTGAAACTGATTGATGCTCTTAAAACCCTAGCAGAATGTCTTCCGCCCTTAAACTTGCTATTACAGGTCAGGAAGGGGGTAGAGGAAGGCATCTGAAGAGGGAAATTTTCAAAGCTAACATTTTAATTTTAATTTCAAAATTCAGGGAATTAGGGCCATATAAGGAAGGAAACCTAAGTAAAAACAATATCTGCTAAGACCATTTACTGAAAGTATATATGCATGATGGGGAAGGATCCAGATTCTCTAGAAGAATCTATAGACAATCTGACAAGCATCTGTTCAAATCTATTTTGTGCTTTAGTCATTGCACTGTTAGAGCTGAATCCACAAGATCTAGTGGACAATGCCTTTCCTTGTAAAACTATATGGAGAGATGTTTATTCGGGAGACTGGCACAAATATGTATGCTTCAAAAACGTGAACATAAAATATTAAAACACAAACTCAAACACCTTTCTGTGAAGATGGACTGCTGTGCTAATGCAGTGTATCAAGATGGTTTTTGATGACTTTCCATACCACAAGGACAATGAAACAAAAATATTACAAAAGTGCAAAGGCTCACAATTTTCCCCCAACCTCTCCAACATCCTCACCCCACTCCTGCTACATCTCAGACACACTCTCAAGGAAAAGTATCTGGTATCGGCTTTTTACTATCTATTCTCTGCTCCAAGTGGACAAGGAATAAAATTCACAAGCAACCTAGGAAAAACACGAACCACAATCCAAGAGGCATTGAATGACAAGATGTTCTGGAATTTTGGGGAAGACACAGTGATACGAGAGGGAGTTGACAGGATACAATGAACAGAATAGGATGCTGCCGTCAAGGAAAAAGTTATAGGGTAGGAGAGAAAGAGGCTTCTGTGAGATGGGCGTGTTAGAGAAAGAGAGAGGACAATGAAAATTAGGAGGAGTTGTCATGGACCACATACATGGAACCCTTTTAAATATTTCCAAGAGTTATCTGAATAGTGATTGGAATTGCTTTGGTGACTGCTGTGCCTCTTTAAAAACAGTAAGCTCTGGTCTGCTTACATGGCACTTGGCTTTGCAATCATTCACCAATATAAAGTGAGGACTGTCCGTACAAGTTTCATTTACTTCGCTGAAAATTCATTACCGTGTGTTTGATGCCTTGGTTTAAACTGCTTAGTGCTAGGGTAGAACCATTCTATTTACCCAATGGTATAGAGTCATTTTTCTGGTATGTATTAGAATAACAAGCTGCTCTTTTTCATTCAGAGTTCAAACAATTTTTACTTTTTTTCATTAGCGCAAACAAAAAAAAAGCTTGCATGACCACATAAATGGAAAGAAACTGACTTAAGAGAGACCCACATAGAGAAAGGCATTCAGAATATATTAGAGTGTTTCAATCTGCCAAGCACTGGGATACCAGATATAGGGATCAGTAAATAACCCTTTCTTTTCTTCACCCAAGTTCAAAAACCTCCAGAGATAGAACAGGAATCAGGCATGCGGCTTTAAAAACTCACTAGTTGCTTATAAAGTTACTGGGAGGGCAGGGCCCAGTGTGAATACACTGTCATCCTTTCTCTATACCACTTCTCATTCCATGCTGGCTCCCAATGAACAGTGAATCTACAGATGAACTGCACTTACCAGAACTTTTTGCTTCACGATGGGAATAGAAGAAGAGGAGGTACTAACTCCTCATTACTATGGATGTTAGAATATTATCTTCCTCCAACTGAGATATATAACTCCTTGTCACCTATTACCTCACTCTGCCTCCTTGGAGAGAAGTGACTTAGGAGAAGAGAAAGAGGCCAGAGTATTCCTGTAGCAGGGACTTATTTCTTGGAATCAAGAAAAATGGGCCTGATGAATTTTGCCTTAGCATTAAGCATTTAAAAAGTCTCTAAGTGTTCTCTTCTTTTCATTTTTTTTTTTAAACCAGAACCTCCACTGGCCTATTCCTTTCATTCTGTGTAATAGAACAATGTCAGAATTTTTAAATTCAAAAGACCCATGGGTAGGGAATATGTCATGTGAGGAGAAAGAAGCCTTTCATTAATTAAAATCTCAAAGTTTGAGTATTAGCACCTATTTTGTTTTTCTATGTTATTCTAGTTTTTTGTGTGTTTGTTTTTTTAAATAAAAGTTTTAAACAAAGATCATATAAACCACTGAGGAAGAGTTTGGAAAACTACAGCTATTCCTGTCTTTCTTTAAAAGTAGTCTCTAACCCACGTTCATGATTATCATTAGAAGAGTGTATGAAAAGTACAAGTTCTTGGGCCTTATCCCACACCTTTTGAATCAGCATCCCTTGAAAGCAGGATGGAAAACCTGCATTTATCAACTCCTTGGAGTAATTCAAACGTACAGTGAAGATTGATCTTCATTCTTTATCCATAGGACAACATATCAAGTGTCATAGTTGTACTTGACCCATATTTACAGCAAAAAGTGAGCTTTAGTTCTCTCTAAGGAGCTAAACTCTGTTGTTCTTGTATCAAGTTGCAGTTTATTTATAAAGATAGCTGGTAAATATAAAATATGAGTCAGGATGTAGCACAAACTTTATACTTGTAGCATAAAGTAAGAGAAAGTAAGGATATGGCAATGAGCATTTGGGTTAGATTGTAAAGCTGATCTGGTGCCAGTTTACACTTCAACAATTCTTTTCATTCACATCCAGAAACTGTGTTTAAATCCACAAGTCTCTGGTTATGCACATATGATTTTGATTATGTTTCAGTGCCAGTTAGTTCTGCAGTCATCAGTTTGTGCAGACTGGCTGCAGTGGCTGCATATCCCACTTAGAAATCCTTTAGCCAGATTTGAAGTCCCTGGGTCTGCACATGGGCTATGATGTTCTAGAAAGGATCCACAGTAATTAGTGATTAGCAGGGTTTCTGGAACAACTGTTTCACAGTCTAAGACAGTTAATCCATAAATGCACTAATTGTATTTGACTGTGTAGGTAAGAAATAAAAAGTCTACTAAGTGGAAAAATTGCTTAACTATTCTAGTTCATTGAAAAAAAGGGTGTCAGAGTTTAACTGTCTCTAACCTACAATCTAACAGACAAATTAGACCCTGTGTTTGAGTCAATGAATTACGTTAGGTATCAATGACCATGAGTTTACCCAAAACAGGTATTTTTAACTTATTGGTATATCTAGGAATAGCTTGATATTTAGAATTATCTTTAAAATAAACGTATGAAGTAAGACCTATAATCATTCTAAAGGATTAGATTGTCTTGGTCCTCAGAGAAGTAAACAACTCATTCAGAATTTAGTTGTCAGTACTAAGTGCTATAATTATGTAATGCATCCCTGTGCTTTTAAAAATCTGGGGTTCTAGGAAGAAACTTTGTTAATACACAGTGTTAGTATTAATATAATAATACTAATACAAAGTGTCTAGTATTCTGACACCAGCTGTTTATTTTTCCTACAGCTACAATATTTTTCAGATATCTTCAGTTTGGGAACCTTAGATATTATCACTATATATTTTATAACATTCAGGGCCATGAGAGCAGCCTTACTACATGAAACCGTCTCGCAAGACTAAAAATGATTCCACATAAATTCAAGTTTCTCAATAGAAGTTCTTAGAACTGACTCATCTACTCCAGAATGAGTCAGCAGAAAGGAAGTCACATCCTGTTAAAAACCCCTTTTCCAAGGTACTCAACTCCCTTCTTTTCCCTTCCCTAAAGACAATGACCACCCTTCTCCTCCCCACACATTAAGAGTAACTCCCTTGAAGAATTTCTGTAATTTTACTCATATCTCTTGCAGAAGATAAAAAGTTGAACATCACTATCTGGTCCAGGGTAAACAACAATTGAAAACTCCTGTTCATTTTAGCTGTAACAAACAGATGCTGGCAAATATTTCTAAACCACTCAGGCAACCTCAGACACTTTGACAGCACTGGCCAACAAAAAGTTCAAGCCTTACACTTCCTGTTGAAAATTGATAAAAAGCAACTAGTGGTTTGTGCTCAGCCTTGTTCCTCCTAGGTTCTCAAGCCTTGAGCTGCTGTGGTCAGTGGTGAGTCTGGCCTCCTTCTGCAGGCAAAGCCCATCTTCCCGAACAGCTGTGCTCAGCCAGTCTGCGCACTCTGACTGAGTGACACAATGCTCACCCCTTCTGGTAGCCCAGTCATTATAGTAAAATTTCCTCGGTGAAATAAGTCAGAAGGCAAAAGTAAATATCAGATGGTTTCACTTTTAGCAGGAATATAAGGGAGATAAATAAGGGATCAAGGAAAAGAATAACAATAAAAAAATCAAATTACAATACAACAAAAACAAGAGACAAAGACAAATCAGAGGCACTTTGTGTGGGGAGGGAGGGGGAGTAGGGGGTGACTCAGATGAGGGCAGAAAGAGCACAAGGGACTGAGGTGATGGTGCACGGGTGAGATGGTGATGGGGAATACATGGGGACTACAAATGATGTCAAATATACCTGAATAAAGAAAAAAAATTCCTCAGTCGTTGTTACAAGAATCTTCTGCAATGTTCTGTTTTTGGACTTTGAGGATGTGGGTTTCAGTTCTTTGACTATAAATCAAGAAATAAATGCTGCCTTACTACCAATCATCTAGTCTACTTGATTGATTTATTTTTTAAAAAAGATTTATTTTTTGCATACATGAGCTGGGGTGCAGAGAAGAGTCGCGGGAGGTGAGAGGAGTCACCAGAGACAGAGTGTGGAGCAGAACAGGCAGATGAACTGAAATACACTGCTGAGGGGAGCAGCAGGAGAGGTCTGCTGCACCATGTGAGTCCGCTCCCTGACCGGGGATTGAACTCGCACTGCTGTGCGGCGGATGCTTCACAGTGCTGCGCTCAACCCACTGCACCACCAGCGAGACCCCTAGTCTACTTGATTTAAATATTTATTAAACCATGTGACTTTTAATGCTTGTAACAATAGTATCAACCTATCTTTGCTTCTGAGTGTCTGCCACAAACATGATAGGTCTGACATTAGCACCCTGGGGGTCAAGTCCCAGTTCCTTTACTATGTAGCTGCATTTCTTTTACGGAATCCCTCTTCAGTAGGGTTTTCACAAAGATCTTAAAGTGGGTAATAGATTTGCAGTGTTGGATTTCAGATGGACTCTGAATGGGTTATGAAGAAGAGACAGAATTACATGCCAGAAGAAAAGTTTGACTGGACCTAGGGGTAAAGAGAATTGAACTTCCCTTTTGGCCTTGAACTCTCATTGGCCTTCTTACAACTAAGATTTTTTTTTATCTCACTCCATCTTCCTATTCCTGCCCACGAAGCACTGATGATCAAGCACACATTTTCAAGGAAGGATTACCACACAGACTTCTTGGTTCAAATCCAACTCCATTCTTCTCCTCACCAATGAGTGATCCGCAATGATCTGTTTTTAGACTTTGAGGAATTGGGTTTCAATTCTCATAAAAACCACTTAACTTTTTTAGCTCTCATTACTTGCCTGTATAATGAGAGAATTAGGTTATGTGGTTTCTAATATCCTTTCCAGTTTCATCTTTGAGATACAGAGGCCATAGTGTAGAGGTTAAATGAGAAGCGATGCAAGAGCCAGTCTTTCTAGATTTACATATGCTATACTTGCTTTCTCATTTGTAAAATGGAAATTGTAAACATTGTTACTCCATATGGTTTTTTAAATAAAATTCAATATATAATTATTTGCAGAACACCTAGAACACTGCCTGGCACATCATAAGGCCCCAATAAATATTAGACTTTATTATAGTGTTCCATATTTAGAAAAAAAAAAAAAAACCAGAAAGACCATAGTGTCTGAAGGCAGATTAGAATCAGAGTACTCTAAACTCTATGGGCCTCCCTGAAGGTGAAAGGGGTTAAGCACCACCAGTCAGGGAGGTGACCCACATGGTACAGCAGACCTCTCCTGCTTCACCCACTGCTCCCCTCAGCAGTGTACTTTAGTCAGTCTGCCTGTTCTGCTCCCCACTCTGTCTCTGGTGATTCATCTCACCCCCACACCTCTAGCCTGTACCCCAATTATTGTATGCGTAAGTAAATAATAAATCTTTACCAAAAAAAAATCTGTGATGTCATACCCCATTATCTAATTAAGAGAGAGATTCTATGTTTAAGAACCACTTATATTAACTCCCTGATCCTCTCCATTCTACATGTCTGTGTCAATTCATCCTGAAAAATCTTAATTCTTATTGCAATCTGCCATCACGGTTTGTTATCTCCCTAACATAATTCCTTATTCTGGAACCTTCTACATAAGTATGTTGTAATAAATGATCATAATGATGGCAATGATAATAATATTCAGGCATGGTAAGATAATTAATGGGAGCATTTTGAAATTATGCATTATCCCTCCAAGAATTTCACTAAGAATTACTTTGGAGACCATAGAAAACAAAGACAACTTTGAATCTCAGAAGTTAAAAATGCTAAATCTTTATTTTTGGTTGCTTTGTCCTTTCATTTTAAGGCTTAAACTGTTAAAAATATTTCCTTCATTAAATAGCATTTAATTACATAAAGGGGGAAAATGAGAGGCTTGGGAATAGGTTTTCTTAAATTCAAAGGCTATTAAAGTACAAGTAAAATAGTGTGTGAGGATTTATTTTTTTCATTCAAGAGGACATTGCTGAACACGTACTATGTGGTAATCACTCAGACAGAAGACACAAAAGCAGATACAACCTGGTCTTTGCAAGGGGGTGTGATAGGTTTTCCCTGAAAATCCACAACTTTAAAAAAATTCCCTTGTGTTTATTTTGGAATTCAGTAAGATTTTTAATTTCATTATACATAGAGGAGGTTGCATAATTGTGTCATTGGTGGGGTCTCAAGATTCTTGAGGCCTTCCTAGCACAGGATCTAAGAAAAAAGGTAGGGGGAAGTTGGGTTGAGATTAAAGTCTTCGCAATGGAAGTGGCATTTGAGATGTCCTAAAGAACAAACAAGTTCACCTACTTAGTAATGGGAAAAGAGAAAGGGAGAGACTTAGAAGCAAAGTGTGGCGATTGTGCAATATGGAAAGTCTGAAAGATCATCGTGTGGCCAGTCGCAGCAATAATCTGGTGTTGCTGGCGCACACAGTGCACAAGAAAGGTGGGGAGGAGGCTTCAGTCAGGTTACCAACCACTGTTTGAGTTCTGCTGAGATCCAGCCTGTTCTTTAAAGAGAATGCTATGTCTGTGTTTTACTCCCAGGGAGCTCCAGAAAGATTTGGAAATTTTGGTTTGCCTTGTAGGCTGAGAACCAGGAACCATCTGCAACATCTCACCTTCCTAAGCAATACCCTAGACACTTACAGGAGGATATTACTGGAACAAACAACTGAGATCAAAACTGGCCAAAGGGATTCATGAAGGATAATATTTTAGCCATTGCTATGAACTCATCCTCCAACACGAAGAAAGATGGATTTTTCTGAATCAAACTGAAAACTGCTTTTCTGCCATAGTGCAAATCCCCAATATCCCTACTTATTTTCTGATTTTTTTTTGAGTGTGAAAATACTTTTTGTCTACCAACAGTATCTTTCCTACACCAAACCCAACATTAATAATGGCTAGAACATTTCTTAAGGCGTTTTATTTTCATGATCACACACTGTTATGTCTTCAAGCGATTTTTTTAATTTGTTTCTCATTAAGATGCATTAGCAATTTTGTTTCTTATTGTCTCCAATCACAGTGTTTCAGTAAGCACAGCCACTGAGTCATAGATCCACATTACACAAATATAAGCATTACATGAATTTCAATACAGCTTTTATTCTAAAGTGTTTGGGTAAAAGAGCAAGACTAAATATTGTTCAACTAAACTCTATTTTTTAAAGAAAAGAGAGACATTTGGATTTCAGCGAGGCCATAAGAAATAAAGTTGTGAAGTATATACAAATCATCTCCTGGCTTTTATTCCAAAGGCTACAGGTATTACTTATCCTGACTAAATCTTTAGGAATGAGGACATAATTGTTGTTTGTTCTTATTTTATAACCAGTGTACTAAAAAATAAAGTGTCAGTAATTTTGGTAATCCCTTTAAAGTTATACATAAGAGCTATTAAATGTCAATATTAAAGAGATGATTACAAATGAAAGTTTTGTTCATTTTGTCATTACCCCATCACTCATGCTTTGAAACTCGTTCTTTCCTCTGCTTCTATTACTTCAAATTCCCCATCCTTGCTTTCTCATGTTCTTCTCTTATGTGTAGGGACTTTGTTTCTATGTTTGTTTGCTTCGGTAAATGCTTGAGCATGTAATCCTATCTCCTCTTTATTACGTCACCCTAGCCCTCCTGCCTGCCCCAACTATGTCCTCCTGCCCCAACTATGGCCTTTCTTGGACATATAACTTACTCAATTATTAGCATTCCTCTTACTCGTCTTGTTTTTTGCCATTGCTAGCTTATTCTCTAATTCATAGCAGATTTTCTTTTTAAAGATTTACTTATTTATGCACACAAAAACTGGAGTACAGGCCAGTGGTATGGGCAGTGAGAGGATCCACCAAAGACAAAGTAGGGAGCAGAACAGGCAGACTGACTGAAACACACTGCTGAGGGGAGCAACGGGCAAGGCAGGAGAGGTCTGCTGTGCCATGTGGGTTACCTCCCCCAGTCAGCGGCAAGGATTGAACTCATTGAACTGCAGTTGCTGCGGTTTGCTTCATAGTGTGTTGCTTAACCCACTACGCCACCAGGGAGACCTCCAGATTTTCTTTTATTTAGAATAATCCATTTATTCTATTTATAGGATATTGTTATATTGACCATTTCCCCATTCCTATGGTGGTTATATGTGTTCAAAATAACATTGCATGTCAACTCTGGAAAAATCTTTTGTTGGATACTGAAGAAATATAGTCACAAAGAAGTTAGAGCTATAATCCACTAATGTCAATAATTATTTAGAGATTCAGTTTACAGAAGACATTTATACCATGAGAAGGATAGTAAGGATATACTTTGGTGAGGCAATATAAGTTTGTAAAACAGTAAATAATCCTGTTAAATTTTTAAAAGATGGCTTCTCTACATTAGTGATACCTGATAGAGAGAATCTTAATGTCGCCACAACTAAAAAAAAAAACAAATTATTATTAAAAATAAAGATGGCTTCTCCTAAACTGTTCATAGAAATTCATGAATTGAAAGATACAATGAAACAGCAAATTCTGAGCATTTCAAAATATAAGCTACTAGTTCTTCATCTTCATCTGTTGCCAAGATTCCATACCTTTCACAACACAATGCAAGGTCTCAATATGTATTTTGTATATGTTGTTTATTTATTCGTTTGTTAAAATAAACTAGAAGAGTACAGGAGTTACAATGATTTTATAAAATCTAACTTGCCAAGATGGATTAACAGGATTTGTTTTCTGGCCAAAAACAACTGAAAAACTAAATAAAATATTGTTAAATGGTTTGAAAGATATTAGACATCAGGCAATGAGTGAAAGTCATCACCAGGAGACAAGAAACAGGTGAGCCTTGTGATGGAGACCTTACAACCTGTAGAGAATTGGGAGACTATAGTACATGAAGGATAACTCAAATACTATCTGGCTATCCCACGAGTTGAGAGATGAAGGTGGAAGTCCAGGAAGGTCAAGGCAGCAAAATACAAGAAAGGAAAGAGCTGCACAGAGAAATAACTACAAAACTGTGCAGAACATCTCCTTCTGTCTCATCGTTAGCGAATTTGTGTGAGGGAACTACTCAAAGCTAGAAAAAAAAAGTAATCAATCAAAATATGTAGAAATTACAGAAATAATAGAACTAGCAGACATTTAAAAATAATTTCTACTGCTATATTTCATATGTTCTGGAATTTAGAATAAGTTATAAAGACATTAAACAAAATATGGAAGGTAGTAACAAAGTTCAAAATTAAAATTATAGATGAAAAACTCAAAGTTTGAGATTAAAATATTTACTGGATGAATTAATGACATGTTAGATATTGAAGTAGAAATTATTAACAGACTTAAAGACATAGGAATTGAAGTTACCCCAAATGAAAAAGAGGAGGCAAAATCCTGAAAAAGAAGAAAACATGTATCATGGTCTGTGAGATAACTTCAAGCTACTTAATATACACGTATTTCTAATCATTAAAGAAGAGGAGGGGCAAGAGGAAATATTGGAATATGGAAATAAATATGGAAAATATTGAAATAGACAGTATACAGATATTAAAAATAATTAAAGAGGGCCTCCCTGGTAGCCCAAAGGGTTGAGCACCACATGTGAAGCTTCTGAAGTCACCACAGTGCTAGTTCGATCCCTGGCCAGGGAGGGGACCATATGGAGCAGCAGACCTCTCCTGGCTTGCCCACTGATCCTCTCAGAGTGTATTTCAGTAAATCTACCTGTTCTGCCTTTCGTGAATCCTCTCAACCACCCCCCCCCCCATACACACACACACACACCTTTGGCCTATACCCCAGATCTTGCATATATAAATAAAAAAATCTTTTAAAAAAGTAATTAAAGAATATAATGAATAACTCTATACCTATAAATAAAACAACATAAATTAAATGGATAAATTTCAAAGTTACCAAGCTTATTCAAGAAGAAATAGATAATACAACTCTTTATCAAATAAAACAACTAAATTTATAGTTTAAAACCTTACTACAAAACAACAGACAAATATCCCTTGTTAACATAAGTACAAACTTCTAAAAAAAAGTTTAGCATATCTAACCCTACAATATGGAAAAAGGATACTACAACAGGGCTAAGTGTTTAATTCTAAAAATGCAAGTTTACTTTTAAATACCTGAATATTAATCAATATAGTTAATTGTATTAATAGTTTAAAAAAAAGTCCATCATCTCTTTGAGCCATCTTTCTTGATGAAGAAAAAATATTTAAAACAATTTAGTGTCCATTCCATATTTTTTTTTAAAAAGTGTCTTGGCAAACTAGAAATAGAAGCAACATCCCTCAAGTAAATAAAGGACATTTTCAACAAACCTAAAACTAACATACCCAATAATAAAAAAATTGAATGATATCTGCTAATATCAGAAATAAGACAAGGATGTCCTTTCCTTCAATTTCTATTTAACATCCTAGTTAGTGTAATAAGACAAGAAAAATGAATAAAAGGTATCCAATTTGCAAAGAAAAAAATAATTTTTCTTCACATTCACCAATGACATGATTGCCTATGTTGGAAACCTTAATGCAATCTACAAAACAAAGCTACCCAAACTAATAAATGAAATTAACAAAGTAGTAGGGTATAAGCTACATATTAAAAAATATCAGTGTGCTTCTCTAATGTTAGAACAATAGGTAATTAACATGTATAAATGAAAACACCATTTTTAATGTGTACTGAAAACTATAGAACACTGTTTATATTAAAAATTGACATATTAATGTAAAAATACATTATGTTCATGGATGAGAATACCCAATATTGTTAAGATGTCATTTCTCCTAAATGGATATATATATAGGAACAAAATGCAATTGACAAGACGGTTCTAAAATTCATGTGAAAAGCACTAAAATAGCCAAAACAAATTTGAAAATTAACAAAACTGAATTATATACCAGACTTCAAGGCTAATTTCACACCCAGATAATCAAGATGATGTAGTGCTGGTATCTAGATTCACAAATAAATGGAAGAAAACATTTCATCCAGAAACAGACATACACAATTGGTTAACTGATTTTCAACAGAAGTGCAAAGAAAATTCAGTGGAGAACAAATAATCCTTTCTACAAATAGTTCTGGAGCAACTGGATATCCATATGCTATAAAAAAGAAAAAGAAGAACTTTGATCTTTGCTCTATAGCTCACATACAAAAAAAAAAATTCAAAGTGCAATGTAGACTCAGATGTAAGGTCTAAAACGATTGAAATTGTTAGAGAAAACATTTGTGATCTTGGATTAGGCAGACATCTCTTAGATACGACATCAAAAGCACAATGCAGTAAAGGAAGAATTGATGAGCTAGACCACCAAAATTAATGACTTTTGTTTTTCGAAAAACACTGTTAAAAGGATATAAAAGAATCTTATGGATTGGGAGTAAACATTTGCAGGTCACAAGGTTGATAGAGGATTTGTGTCCAGAATATATAAACAACACTTGAATCTCAATAATAACTAATTAAACAAAAATGGGGAAATTATTCAAATAGACACTGTATCAAATCAATATGTCAATGCAAGTAATTACATGAACAGATGGTCAATATCATTAGACTTCAGGAACATGAAACCGAAGCAATCATGGACTATAAAGGGTATCAGATTTCACTCGCATGCTAATGACTTAGCCTCTTACTTTTTTTTTGTAGATCCTGGCAAAAGTCAAAAGGTTGAGTCAGAAATAAGAATTTCATTTCTCAAGGCACAGGAAGAAGGAGAGGCATCGCATTTTCCTAGTCTCCTTGTGCCCCAAAGTTCAATATGAGTAGTAAAGAGGGGCTCCAGCAATGCTGCCCACGAACTTTGAGTCATGACTGAGGAACTTTTATACTGGCCAGAGAGCATGACAACCAGGAGAGAGTGTCTAGCTCCTGAAGCTGTTCACTATCCAGATATCCTTAAGTAGTCTGGAATAAAAAGGCAGTTGATGCCTCTGTTCACAAATGTTCAGAAACATAAGAGGCCCACAGAGAACTGTGAGAACTGTCTCACAAAAATAAACAAAACAAAAATGGAGTATTGTATTGGCTGAATTTTGCTCCCTCAAATCATCTGTTGAACCCCTTCTCTCCGCCCCCCAGTACCTTAGCATGTGTAATTGGAGAGAGTCTTTAAAGAGGTAATTAAGTTAAAATGAGCCATTTGAATGAATGCTAATGTACCTGACTCAAGTCCTTATAAAAAGAGTAGGTCAGCATTTACATGAGCATGCCTGTACACTACATAGAGCTGTGTGAAGAGGCAGCAAGAAGGTGTCCATCCCCAAGTTAAGGTGTTTCAAAAGAATGAAAACTTGCTGATACTTTTACCTTGTATATCTAACTTCTTTAACTATGAGAAAATAAATTCCAGTTGTTCAAGTCATTCAGTCTATGTTATTTTCTTATGACAGACTTAATTAATTAATACAGGTACCGCTATAAACCTATTAAAACACCTAAAATTAAGGAGTGTAGTTTAGAGTACAGTTGGCTGCTTATGAAGAGTAGGTTAGAAGGGCTGCTGGACTGAAGAATTATATAAGGATTTGGCCAGAGAAGAAAAAAGTTGTCAGACAACTTTGAGGGCTCTACTGAGGTGAGCTAGAAATAATTTACGGATCACCAGAATGGTCAAAAGATTTGTTTGTTAAAAATACAGTTCTACTCTAAAATAATATACTATAAAGCTCATTTTCCGGTGCTTCCTATCTCCTTTTCTAATCCAATTGGATATCACCTGTGTCATATTAACAAATGACTCAAAAAGGGGCTATGAGTTTACTTCAACCAACCTGCTGCAATGAGAAGGGCTGTTTTAACACAACATTCTATGAAGTCAGCACTTTTTAAAAATTGGTATGAAGGATCACCATGTAAAATGCAAGGATCCAGAGTAAATGGGTGTTTGGATTGATGCAGGCCTCAATATTATCCTTAATCTACTAAGAATGGAACTTCCATAGGATCCAGCAATCCCACTCCTAGGAATATACCCAAAAGACACAAACACACTGATTCAAAAGACTACCTGCACCCCTATGTTTATAGCAGCACTCTTTACAATAGGGAAGACCTGGAAACAACCTAAATGCCCAAAAACAGATGAG
>JAGFMF010011942.1:8277197-8290592 GCA_019455555.1 Galemys pyrenaicus | reverse complement strand
GTGCACTGGTGAGATGGTGATGGGGAATACATGGGGATTACAATTAATGGCAAGTATATGTAAATTTTAAAATATTTTAATAAAAGAAAAAAAAAGAGATGAAGCTTTTAGATTAAGATACTGGACTTGATAAACTTTGGCCTGAAGGTAAGTTTGCCAGGTAAGGTAAGGCCATGCATTTGCTAGAGCCAAGTGGAGGTGAGCTACCTGGAAGCCAGGTAATGAACAGCCAGAGCCCTGTGCCTGGGACATAGTGTGGCCATCCATGTGCAGATTTCATGTCAGAGGAGAGGGTTTCAGTATCATTCAATCTTCACAACTGCTGATTTAAGCCATACAAAATAATTTGTACCAAAATTCTAGTTCTTTCTATCTATCTGATTTTAGGAAAGATAAAAATAAGCCTAAAGGGCAGTAGTGTCATATTTTGAAGAATTTCTTCTCTGATAAATTAATAACATATAAATCACAATTTTATTGCAGTTCATGTGAAAAGGTGCATAAGAAAGTATATTTGCACTAAATAGTGCAAAGAAGGTCCATTACCAGTCCTTTTGATGGCTTTGATTATCAGAAGAGTTATTTGCTCTGGGATTCTGACCTCCAATCCTGACCACAGTAATGACTAGCCCTGCAATTAGAAATGCTAATTACAAAATATCCATCAATGAAGTTAAGCTACCTCTTGTCTGCTGTCAAGGAAAAAATGGTTACCAACCCATCAGACAACTCTACTCCTCTGGGAATCCTACAGAATGGGGAGGGATGTATTCATCTCCACTAAACTCTGTGGGGGAAGAGGGCGTATCTCTGAGTTCATCTGAGTAGCTGAGATAACAGCAAAGTCTCTGTGCAGCATGCATTTTCAGACCTTCTGGATTCTTCACAAGGACCCCATTGTTACTGAAACTTGGCTGTCATAGAACTCAAGGCATTCGAGAAGAACTGAAAACACTATGACTCACACTGTCTGTGCTACCTAAGTTACTTAAATTTCACAGTCTATTTATGCTAATAAAGAATCCCTGAAAATCCATTTGCATAGCACGCACCCACAAGTCTTTAAAATAGAGAAAAACTGTCTAATAGTTGCTATACATAGATACCCTATTGTTTAATTATTTAGATGACTGCTATTTAATTGCAATTCCAATGAATCATCTTCTAAAAGTTCAATTTTAAGATAGAAAAGGACTTTTAATTTAATGAGATCCAAAAATAAAATTTATTCAATTACCCTGAGAAGTGTCTTATCTAATTAGCTGGTATCTGGGGCTGACAAATGAAGAATATTGGCAAATGTTATATACTTTGAATTTTTAATAATATTTAAGTGCTCACTTATGTGCCAGGTCATTTATATATATTATCTCATTTTATTCTTACTCTATGAGCAGGTACTATTACCACCATTGTAAAGCCGAGAAAAGGAACCAAAGCCCAGATGGCTAAGTAACCTGTTGACATTGTCAGGAAACCATAGCCAAGATTTATGTCTGTCACTGAAAACAGCCCAAATTCAAATCTGAACACAAATTAACCAATTTCCTGCTTTACATAGCTTTTTATAGCAATATTTAATGTAATATTTATTATTTTCCATGCTTTATGAATTGAACTCAAACTAATCTCTACAACAATTTTATGTCACATATGCTGCTTTTGACAAATGAGGAAACTGAGGCACAGCATCCAACAGAAAGATTGAATCTGAACAAAAATCCAGGCTACAGGTACATATCCTATGTGTAACTGCTTTTCAGCCTCCAAGGGGGTGGTGTAAAACAAGACCAAAGCTAAACCACACCAGTTAGTAGTTTGAACCTATTAATTTCAGTGCATTTCCAATTTGAAAGTGTATATACATGTATGACCTGGTGGTGGTGTTCAAGTGATGAATCTGATTCTGGGGAAATGTGGGCTGTCTTCATGGTGTGTGTTTCTAACAACTTCCTCCTGGCTGATACTGATACTGATGGTTTGAAGGCCACACTTGAGCAGCAAGGAATTACTTGTCTTCCTCAGGTTTCACCAAGGAATAAGAGTGAGGGTTAGTAGCTGGGAAATTGAATAGACTGTAAGAAATTGGTGTGAAGAGTTCAGAGAAGCCCGGAAATGGATCAAAATGACTTAAAGTTAAGAACTGTGCAATCTGTAGCAGCGAAGGACTTCCAGAGCCCTGGGAGAACTATAGGGTCAAGCTATAGTTCTCTGATTCCTTGTCTGATTTCTCAGGCAAAGATGGTGCCCAGGAAAACTCTGTTTTCTTGGGACTCCTTGGCTAGTGTGCTTGCTCAGAGGTGATGAGTAGTCCATTATGGAAGAAGCACTCTCAGAGGACAAGTAACAGCAGTGTCTTTTCTGGCAAGTTTTCTGTTCCTGTTTCAGTTACAGCATTCCCCCTTTCCTGATGACCCAGCCAAGTACATAGTTGGAGTTATACCATATTCCTTTATCATAGTAACTATTGAGCTTGAGAAAATAGGAGAAGTTCTCCTAGCCATGGAAAACCAGTGACCCATCTCATTGCTGTAAGAGAAAACTGAGCTCAGAGTGCTGAAAATAACTTCAATGACAGTCTTCCTTTTTCTTAAAAATATCAATTTCTGCCAGGTCAGCCAATTTTCCACATTCTGCCTAAACATGTTAGAACAAAGCCCAGTGTCAAGCACCTACCAATCTAAGGATAAAGACAATAGCCTGAGAATAAAAACCGATTTTTAAAAATGAGAAAATGAAGGTTCATGTTCTAAAACTGGGCACAAGCCAAGTGGTTTCAGTGTAGCCAAAGTGAGCTCTCAGTGAAATCATGTAAGTTGTGATTCTCACCTTCAGTCACCTGAGTATTAATAGCCTTTATTCTTCAAAACTAGATGTTCAGTCATTCACAGAAAATTTCCAGTTACACACTCAGATAATAGGCACTAGGAACCTTTGTGTGCCTAGCCACAGTGGAGGATATTGGAAAGAACAATCTATACACTATACACTTTCCATGTCAGTTTACAGCATGCTTCATCTCCTGCTATCTCCAAAAATGACAGCTTGATTATAATGTAATTATCTTTTGTCGTGAAGCTAGTGCATAATTTTATTTCCAGATGGGTTTATGTTGCTTATATTTAAACTCATTACTGGAAAAGCAGTCATGGAGCAAAATATAAATAAATAACCTAAAGGCAGACCATAATAAATTCCTTTAAAGAGAGTCTTATAAGGTGAGGATTGCAGGGAAAGTACCGCCTTCTGCCTTATGTCATGCATATCCCACTGTTTGAAAGATAAATATCTCTGTCTTAAGAGGACAGAGGCGGTTTTGAATCAGTGGAGATGTTTCTATGGAAATGAAAAAAATATGCAAACACTGCCGTAAAGAGCACACATGTCTCCCTGGGGGAGAAACCACATTACATAGAGAGGAGACATGGATAAGCCAGTGTCAAGGCCCATTGGAAAGCATGCAGCAAAGACACCAGGGTGTGTAAATGAATGGAAAACATAATCACAGTCATTCCAGAAAAAATCTTTTTCATGCTTGTGGCAAGAGATCTATATTTCCTATGTGGTGCCTACAAAGCTGTTGGTGGAGTTAGGCTTATTAATTCCCACTTTTGCTGAAGGTGATAATACTATTTGTTTAAATTTTAAACTCTGAAATGGCTATATTTTGATGTATCAAATGGTATATTAAGAGATTCTGAAGTTAGGTACCTACCCATACCATCGGTAACGTAGCCTTTTCTACACAGAATGTTCAAAAGCCACTTGATAAGGTTGACTTATTACCCAACAACTCAAGCCATGTGTCAGGCACTGATGAAAACAATATAATCGGGATTGTTGGCAAGATGCATGCAGTATCCAATGATAACTGTGACAGGAAAACATTTTAACATTAGAAAATGACTTATGGTAAGGAATCTTGAAGGAATTGGCAATGTGGATACTTCTAAGTCTGGAAAGAAGAGGAGGACATACCAAGAGAGATGATGTGATATATGTACAAATACTTGCCAATTTAGCAATGCTTTCCTCTCTCAGATAGACTCAGTTTTTATTTTGTTTTGTTTCATTTCAAATAAGCCTCGAGGCAGCGATTTTGTTACCAAGAAAAACAGACACAATCCAATGTCAGCTTATTCCTTTTTTAGTCTTAACTTTAAACAGCACCCTACGTTCAGATGTTAACACTTCAGTTCTAGCCTTTTATCGAGTCTGCATCTCCCTCTTCTATCTAACGCAAACTTAATTGAAGCTGTTAAACATGGTTTTCTTGAAACCAGAGAAGGCTTCAAAGGAGTCAAATGTATGATGAAGCACAAACTGGACTTTTAATATAATCTGTACAGATGTTGACTTTTAATGATACACACCTGAAACATACAATGTTTCAATGCAGTGTTACTTCAGTAAAAGAATGAATAAATGTGTTAATATAAAAAATTGTAAGAATTTAAAAATTCTGTAGTAAAGCTTCAGACAACAAAATCAACATTCAAAAATAGTATCTATACACTAACAACAAACTACTGTAAAGAGATTTAGGAAAACAATTTCTTTTACAATAGTATCAAAAGGAATAAAATGCCTAGTAATAACTTCAATGAAGGAAGATAAAAATCACCATGAGTAAAAATAAGACAGACACTGATGAAAGAAACTGAAGAAGACACAAATAATGAAAAAGTAACCCATATATCTTTGGATTGGAAGAATTAATATTCTTAAAATGACTATACTAACTAAGGTGACCTACAAATTCAGCACAACCCCTATCAAAATTCCAAAGGCCTTTTTTTAAAAAATAGAAAAGAAATTCTAAATTTCATCTGGAAAAAACAAAAGGCACACCAAATAGCAAAGACATACTTGAGAACAAAGCTAATTTGATTTCATATTATGTTATAAATCTACAGTAATCAAAACAGTATGGTACTTATATAACATCAGACACATAGACCAATGGAACAGAATAAAGAACCCAGAAATATGTGCATAGTCAGTCAACTAATTGTCCTTTTATTTCCATTTTACTTTATTTTTCTTGCAATATAACATGGAATATAAAAAAAATTAACAGAACTTATCATTTACAATGCTTAAAAGGGAATGGACTATAAAAACAATTTAATTCAGATCTAAGAAATCATTCTTATAAAACCGTTATAATACATCTATTTACAAATGTTCAGTTAGACTAGAAGAGAGAAGTTAGTAGGTATTTATATCTGCTGTTTAACTGCAGTCTTTTTATAAATATCCTCTTCCTTGGAATATCCAGCCCCCATTTTCCTAACACTGCAGAGAAGATATATACACGCTATCACTTAAGTTAAAGGAATAAAAGAGGAAGGAGAGCTCACACGACAAAAATATATACAAGCATTTACCTTTTCTAGAACTAAACATTTCTTCAGTCAACTAATTTTCAAGAAAGGTGTCAAGAAGATGAAAAAGATAGTTTCTTCAATAAATGACATTATAAGAACTGAATATTCACAAAGGAACAGAAGTAGACTCTTATCTGACATGATACAAACTATCAATTAAAGTAGATTGAAGATTTATAATAGGATCTGAAACAATAAAATTGCTAGAATAAAACATAGAGGAAAAGTTTCATGTCACTGGTCTTGAGAACAATTTCTTGGATAAGACACTTCCATGTATTTGACCTACATATAAAAACCTGAACTATGTCTGCTATGGGCATTTCAAACATAGTATGCCTAAATCTAAGTTAATTATATTTATTCTACAACACACTCTTTACTCCATATTGTGTCTATCTCACTGAATTGTATAACCACACAGCTAGTCACCTAAGTCATAAACCTTGGTACAATTCTTATCTTCTCTTTCTTTTCATCTTTATATTCGATTGATCATCAAGTCTATGAATTATACCTTGTAATTTTATTTTCAAATATATCTCCTTTCTCCCCCTCCCTACCTGTTTCTTCAGTATTTCTAGTTTGGATCATTACAATACTTCCTAGCCACCCTAACCTTACTTTTCTCTCATCCATTCTCCACATTACAGTGGTAAATCTCAAATACAAATTTAATCCATTTGAGATGGTTTCCTTAACTAGAATAAGAGTCCATTCATTAATTTATGCAACCAACATTTGATGAATGTATATGAAAAACCAAACATTATCCCAAGAATTGGTGAATAAAAGTGAACACTATCTGCTTTCATGGACTTACAGTCTCTTGTGGGGGATGGAAGCTGGTGTCATTAATTAACACAGATTCTATATAAAATCACAAACTAGAGTGTGTTATGATGAAAAGATTCAGTTATTAAAGTTGAATGAAGTCTGAAGAATAAAGGAGTAAAGTGAGAAAGGATGAGGAAACTAGGACTGAGCCTTGGGGAAGTTCAACATTTAAGGGGTCATAGAGGAGTACAGACTCGCAAGGAAGCCTGAGAAGGAGCATATAGCATCATGCAGGACTGCAGATGTGATAAGGGAGGATCATTTCAAGGAGAGTGGTCTTTTATCTCAAACTCTTTTAGAGATAAAATGAGATGATGTCTAGATCCTTTAGATGTAGTAGTCTAGAGGATGTCCATGACCTTGGAAAGAGTTGATTAGGTGAAGCAATGGAAGGAGACCACAGATTGTAACAAGTTAAGAGGAGTACTATCTGAGGAAAAGGATGTATGGGAACTGAAATGTTTAAGGATGACCTGGCTCCTAGTTCCTCTGTAGCTTCTTGCATTATCTTCCTACCTATTAAACCATCTGTTGCCACCAAATGCAGTCCTTACTGCCACAAGTGACTGGCAATTTTCTGAAGACTCCACATTCTTCATTATTCTAGGGCCTTAGAGTATACTATTATCTCTGCTTGGAAGGCTCTTCAAGTCTCTTTCATGGACATTTCCTATATCTCCTTCAAGGTTCAACTTTAGGGGCAGAGGCTTCTGATACCTATTCCATCCTAACACACAAGAATGTGCCTAAGATCACCCCTATGGAGATTCAACTTAAAATATGCTTGTCTTCCCCCCACCCCTACAACACTGTGAGTAACAAGATAATAGGAAATCTATGTCATCATCATGTATCTGGAATAATTTTGAAGAATGAAGGCTGATGACTTCGATCTGCTCTCTGGCATCAGAAGCTTTGTCTACAGCATGACAGAGTTTTAATTTACTGGTACCTTTGAGAGCTACCATGGTTTCCTTCTGTAATACTGACACTCTGGGCCACACCTTCCCTGTAGAAATTCAGAGAAATGGTTTGGGGATTAAGATGGATCTGGGTTTAATTCCAGCTCAAAAACAGATGAGTCTATTTCCTCATCTGTAAAATGAGAATAGCTTAATACCTTCTTCATATTGTTAAGTGAGTGAAAAAATATAAAGATCTCTGTGGAACATTTAGTAGTCCTTGATTAGTAAGTAAAAGAGCAAATGGTCAATACATGTTAGTAGCAGCAGCAGCAGCAGCAGCAGCAGCAGTAGTAGCAGTTTCCTATAGTTGCCACAACAATCTACCATGAATGTGGTAGCTAAAAGCAACACATATGTATTATAGTTTTGGTGACCAGAAATCCAAAATGGTTTCACGGGTCTGAATTCCAGGTCTTGGTAAGACCAGCCACCCTCTAATGCTCTAGCAAAGAATACATTTACATTTTCCAGCTTCTAATCACTGTGTTTCTTGGTTTCAGCTCCTTTCTGCCTCGTCAGTCAGAGGTGTAATAGTCCCCTCTGACTCTTTTTCTCTCTGATTCCTTCACAAAGCCTTTGCTTTTGCACCACATCTCTCTGTGTGCTTCTCAGAAGGACTTTTGTGATTGCATTTAAAGTTACGTCAGTACTCTAGACTAATATGCCAATCTCCTAATCATATCTGCGAAGTCTCTTTTGTCATATATGGCAACATTCGTGATTCCAGGGACTCAGACCTGGATTATTTAGGGAGTGATAATTCAAACTGCCACATCATTATTATTATTGATGTTATCATCATCATCACCAGAATATAAGGAGTATAGGTAAATGGTAGCCTTAAAACAAAACTGAATATCGAAAGTATATGGTATTTCTGTAAAATGCACAGTATGTACAATCTCTTCCAGCAGACCAAGAAATCCTTACATATTATGTCTACTAAAGTCGTACACTCAATAAAAAAAAAAAGGACTACAGGATTCTACTCCCTCCTATTTAACTCATAAGAGAGAGAAACATTATTCTTTCCTTGAAACAACTTAAGTCAGATGTATTTTCTGAAGATCAGCAGAAGTGACCAGGAAGGTCAGGAGATGGTATCTCACTCTACAGACGCTGGCTGCTATTATTGATTCTCTCTCAGACGTGGTCAGACAGGGTTGCATCCTCTCCCTTCCACCTTGCAAAATCACAGCAAGATCTATCTGTGCCTGAGTTGCTATTGAAGGGAAAATGGGAAACATCAGACTTCTTTCAAACCAAGTTATCTCTCCTTAACTTTGTCAGTGCGCTTTATTGAAAGAAACAGAAAAGTCTTGGTCATATTAGGGTTTGTGACCAGGTTTCTGAGCAGCATTTATTTGCAAAATCAGTGGTTTGCTCTCCAGGCAACGTGTCTTCCACGACAGAGGTGCAGTTGGACTGGGAAAAAATTCTCTAGGTTGACAAAAATCAATAAAAGAAATTATAATTGCAAAAATCCTGCAAGGTGAATACCTTATAAGCAGGTCATTAGAGAGGATTTTACATAACGTTCTTGTATTCCAGTATTTTTCTTATACTGCAATGTCAAAAAAATCAAAATACCAAGAGAAAAATTGTAGAATTCTAAATCTCAAAACTACTTTGGACAACTTACTTATTTATGGCATATAGATTGTTGTTTGTCCAAATTAAAAAGTTTAACATCAAGAATACCGATATGAGAGGTAATGGGACTAAATAATGAAGTAAATGTGTGTGTATGCACAAGTGTGTGTGTTTTAGAAAATAAAAGAGAGAGAGAGACACACAATGGAGAAAGCAAAGGGAAATGAATTATGGGTTAATAAATAGCAAATGCTCCTTAAAAACTGTTTCTTTCTAGCTGATTTAGTGATTACTATAATTGTGATTAAAGTAGAAAACAAAGGAGGAAATCAGAATTAGCTTCCAAAATGTTTTGCTTCCCATCTAAGTAACACTGATAGAGCAGAGTAGTAACAACACACAAACAATGGTCTTTCATGAGAATCTCAAGTATCTTCACAAGCGTGTGTGATCGTCTTCATTAGGTGAGGAGAAAAACACTGTGAATAATTTAGGATGTGGCTCACATACATTTGAATTAAGACTAGTCCATCTTGAGTTCTGAAATAAAGTGAGGTCAATCTAGGGCAGCATCCAGCATTTGTTCTATTCTCTTTTACAGGGGAGGTGCATGGGGCAAGTTCAGAGCAGGTCTGCTAGGGTGGTGGGGAGTAGTCATCCATCACAGGCTAACAAGGTGAAGGCAGGAAAAAAGGATGCATCATCTCACAGTATTAAGCCATTATATTTTACTTCTGATGATTACACTGCTCTGCTTACTCTGATTTCAGAGAAAAAGAAACCTTGCAGAAGGAGCTTTACAGGCTTATCATAAAGTATCATGAGACACAATTAACAAAGAACAGTGTTGTGTTTCCTGTGTAGCATATCCACATAATATCCTAGGGATTGGGAATGGTGGCAGGGAAGGAAGACAGGGGTTACAACCAACAGGCTCAGACTCCTAAAAATAGGTGTCTCCTGAGCTGGGGAATGTCCCATTCCACCTTTCCATGAGCTTGAATGTCCCAGTACTTCTCAACATGTCGCCTAAAGGGTGTGAGGTTACTGAGCATTGCACCTGCACAGGAGGCTGCAGTTTCCACAAAAGTGCCCCTGAATAATGACCAAGTTATTATCTGCAAGTATGTTATTAAATTATAAACTCGACAACAATTACTATAGTGAATAAAGGGCTAGGTGCAGTGCACAATAGCAGCAGCAATTTTGTGGCAGAATGATTAAACAGCAGGCTGCAATAATTATTCCAATCTATCTTCAGAGATGGAGTCAGAGCTCTATCAAATCAATCAATTAGTGAAGAAGAGTGCTGAGGGGAAAAAAATCAATGAAAAACAAGTTTTTACAACAAAGCAATAAATTAATCCCAAATAATCATGCTGTACTGCTATAGTGTATGTATAAATATATAGACAGATAAACACACATATATAAACATATACATACACATATATACATATATAATGATAATGTCCATTATTACAATTAAATATTAAGGGGTATCTTCTTTATTTAATACTCTCAGCTCAAGATGGAGTGAAATCTACTTTTAGTCAAGAATTGTGAAATCTAAATCCATAACCTAAATTGAAAATCTAAAGACCAAGGACTCAACTTGTATTTTTAAGAGCAATGTCCTAGCAAGATATTACGTCCATGCTCCTGCCACTTTTCTTAGCCAACACCCAATCAAACATTGATAATGATGGTCGTGGCCACTCTAGAAAAAAGGCTCAGATAAGTCCCTCTGCAGTTCTCTGTAAAGCATCTTAGAGTTTCCAGAACAATTTTGCCAACATTTCTGAACTTGTCTTTACAAGCAGTAAGTGAGTGGCAGAGAGTGGATATTTTTCATGAACTGATTTTACAGTGCGGTATACCAAAGTGCAGAGAAGTGACCTTCCCAAGGTCACATGGGTTGAAACAAGCTGGGTCAGGTGTCTCCCTACCTTGAGCACTCCATTCTGTCTGGGTGACAGCACCACAAAGTTCAAGGGAAAGGATTTTAAGAAACCTCAAATTCCCCTTTGCCCTGCACGTTGTTGCAAGAGACTGAGAGTGTGAGGGAGAGATTGGAGGTGAACACATGCTTATGAGGTCAGTCTGGCACAGGGTCACCCCAGTAGGCTATGTCATCTTAAAGGTCCAGTTGACTATAGGTTTCTGCTTCCTTGATTGCCCCAGAAGTGATCTTGCCATCCACCTTGACCCTGCTGTATTGTATATTAACAACATATCGGTACACCACTGATCAAGCACTTAGAATAAGTCAGGTACTGCGTTAAGTGGAATTCATAAATCATCTCAAGTTAATTTCCTAAATTATACCCACAAGTGGGTATTATCATTTCTCGTTAACAGATCTATAAAAATTTCAGCTCCAAAAAGCTCATGTGTACAAAGTCACAGATTAAGTGACGGAGCCTAGATGCACGCTCAAATTTCTAACTCTGCTCTGACTTGCTTCTCACTGGACCCTGTGCTGCCAACATTTTGGTTGTGAATCATTTGATTACTTGCACACAACCAAAGAAATAATTAATATTCCCAGTGGCCTCACCTTTGAAACATTTAAAACAATGATTCATTTATATCTCACTTTCCAAACAACTTGAAATTAGTGTGTATGGAAAAGATAAACCAAACTGTCTCTAAGGTAGTTCATAAAGTTAACATATAGCTTAAAAAACTGAGATCTTAAATGATGGAAGAGAGGTGATGTGTCTTGGGTTCTCAAGACCATGAACCCACTCAGCGATTTGCTTGGACTCACAGGAAGAGCCTGTAGTTGTAATTGCATCACTGCAGACATTTAGCAATAGAGCAGAAACAAAATTAGAGAAGGGAAAGATGCATAGGGTAAAGAGCAAGGAAAACCAGGCATGAGTTTCTCAGCATCCTCTCCCAGTGCAGGGTCACACGATTCCTCAGCAACAAGTATGACAACACTTATGAAATGGTGTCTATCAAGGATGCTCCCTGGAGACTCAGTGCACAGGGTTCTGTCAGAGGCTGGTCATGGCAGATTCCTCTACAGAGCATGTAGTAAAATCCCAATGTGCAAAAGGCACCCAGACATTCAACATAAGCCTCATTGCTCTCACAAATAATTTAGGTACCATGATGAAATTATGGGGAGCTTCCACAACTTGAAATTCCTATACTCTAGACAAAGACAAACCTTACGAGCCAGTCATTTACAGAATCAGCAGTCTCAAGCCTGTTAAAACTATGTTCTACCTATATTAGCTTTGCCATAGCTTTTCATTTTATTTAGTTCCTCTATATCTTTCTTTTCTTCCTTCCCTCTTTCTCTTCACAGAACTGGAAATCAAGACTTCTGTGGCCCATTTTAGCTAATGCCACAAGGGCCATCAGCACCACCTTCTCATCTCCTGATTAACCACTGCCTTTCTTGCAAATGTATGATCATCACTCATTCTGAGAATCAAGCTTTCTGGGGTCTCAACCTCATCATTTTCTTTCATACCACAGGCTTTGATGAATCCTGTGTTGGGGACAAGAACTACTTTGTATCTGTCCTTCATGCTTCACAGGACTCGCTGTCCACTCCAGTTGTGAAGAATTCAACACTGCTCATGGAGGTAGTCCAGATGCACATTTTCTTTCAGAACCACTAAGCTCTTCTAACCCATTCCTAGAAGCTCTAGGTGGCAGCTCTGGGTTGCAGGTTAACAGAAACTGCTTCCAGAGAGAAGCAGATGATGTGAAGGGGAAGTACCCACTGAAGGGCAAAGAAGAATGAGAAAAAGCAGTTTAAAGAAAGAGTAGAAAAGAGAGTTCAAAAGGCAGTTTTTTTAGAGTATCCATAGGTCAAAGAAGGTTCTGATCATAAAACCAAAAAGCTGAGAGAGAAGTATGTATAGAGAACTACACTTTGTGGAGACATTAAAAAAATCCAGTTATTTCCTCACAAAACTGTCTTCATCAAATATTTCACATCCTAAGTAGGAGAAATAAATGATCAATTTAAGGCGGCATCTACATATAAACCTGTTAATGCCACCACCTTCATATAGCTACTAACCAATTATTAACCTGTTGTGTGAACTGAAAGCATTTTTATTTGTTTTCAATCCAATTTGCTTTGTATATCTACTCTGTGGATACTAAAAAACAAGCCACAGTATTTTAATGAGAAGAATCCATGAAAAACAATGCCCCTACTCTTTACATGGCTCCCCCAATCGCTCCTTTCCCCCCTCCCTCAGGATATGTTCCTTAGCACTTCTCATAACCTACCCTTTCCCTCCCTCCTTTCTTTGCCTTGAAGACAAAGTTCCTACAGAGTCTGGTCACTTCCGCTTCCGCTCTCCAGCCATGGTCCATAGTCCATGTCCCTCTGTCCTGAAATAAACGTCATGTCTTCACTAGCGTCTGCAGATAGGTTCTTGTTGAAAATAGTCTGTTTTAAACATCACTATATGTCTGTTTTTGTTCCATTACCATGCCATTTTTATGAATAGAAAGCCCAGAAACAAACCCACAATCTTATGAACAACTAATCTTTGACAAAGGAGCAAAAAATATACAATGGAATAAAGACAGCCTGTTCAATAAGTGGTGCTGGGCAAACTGGACTGCTACAT
>JAGFMF010011942.1:8170821-8266789 GCA_019455555.1 Galemys pyrenaicus | reverse complement strand
GCTCTCTGTGGTGAATCCTCTCACCCCCCCACACCTCTGGCCTGTGCCCCAGTGCTTGTATGCATAAATAAATAAATCTTTAAAAAAAAAAAAAAAAGAATATAGTACCTCTGGCCACATTGAAAAGGTAAGAAGAACAGATTCATTTATCCACATCACTGCATCCCCAATCTGGCACAGTACAGAACTGAGAGGGAGTCCATGAGTCCATGAGTTAGTCTATGAGTGAAAGAGAAATCAGCTCACTTGTGGACCTACCACCAGATGCCTCCACCTGTGAACCCCAGTATTAGATCTTCCAATGGACCCTATCATCAAGCTTACTCAAGGAAGAAGAGACTACTCTTCAAATGCACAGATACCAACACAAGGCAGCAACAATCACAAAGAATAAGGGAAACATGGCACTGGCAAAGGAAGAAAATAAAGCTCCAAGTAACTGACTATAAAGAAATGGGGAGTTATAAACTTCCTGACAAAGAATTCAAAATGATCAGCTTAAAGAAGATCAGTGAGCTACAAGAGAACACAGAATGACAATTAAATGATAATCAGTAAACCATTACATGAACAAAATGAGACGCTCAAGAGAGAAAACAATAAAGAACCAAGATTTCTGGAGCTGAATAATAAAATGACTGAACTAAAACATACATTAGAAAGCTCAAATACCATATGATCAAGCAGAATAAGTGAATTCCAAGATAGCTAATTTGATACCATTGAATAGTATACATTAAAAAAAGAATGTAAACCAAGTTAAAAAAAAAAAAAACTAATACTTACAAGACACTATGTATTAAGGGAATCTCACAAGGATATAAAATGGAGGAAAAGATAAACAGCTGGGATTGCATCAAACTTAAAAGCTTTTGTACAGAAAAAGACACACTAACCAAAACAAAGCAACACCCCACTGACTGGGAGAAAATCTTTGCACACAACACTAGTGACGGACTTATCACAAAGATCTACAAAGAGCTGACCAGACTAAGCAAAAACAAAGTAAACAATCCAGTCAAAAAATGGGCAGAAGAGCTAAAAAGACATTTCTTCAGAAGAAATGCAAATGATCAACAGGTTTATGAAAAAATGCTCAACATGTCTTGTAATCAGAGAAGTGCAAATCAAAACCACTATGAGATACCACCTCACACCAGTGAGAATGGCACATGTCAAAAAAATTAGCAACAACAAATGTTGGCAAGGATGTGGAGTAAAAGGAACTCTAGTATACTACACTGCTGGTGGGAATGCAAACTGATCCAACCACTATGGAAAGCAGTATAGAGGTTCCTCAACTGCTAAAAATGGAGCTCCTCTATGATCCAGCAATCCTACTCCTAGGAATATACCCAAAGAACACTGATTCAAAAGAATATCTGCACCCCTATGTTTATTACAGCACTATTAACAATAGGTAAGACCTGGAAACAACCTAAATGCCCAAAAATAGATGACTGAATCAAGGGGATGTGGTATATATATGCAATGGAATACTATTCATCAATCAAAAATGATAAACTAGAGTCATTTGTAGAAACATGGATGGAGCTAGAAGGGATTATGCTCAGAGAAATAAGTCAGAGGGCAAAAGAAAAATACCAGATGGTTTCACTTCTAGGAGAATATAAGGGAACCAAATAAAGGACCAAGAAAAAGAATAATAACAATGGAAAAAAAAAAACCCACAGCACAACAAAACAAAAAGACAAGCACAAGTCAGAAATACTTTGTGTGTGTGGAGGGATGGAAAGGGATGAGGGCAGAAAGAGCACGAGGGACTGAGGGGGCAGTGCACTGGTGATATGGTGGTGAGAAATGGGGACTACAATTGATGTCAAATACATATAAATAAAGAAAAAACAAACAAAAATAAATTACAAATCTTAACAACAAAGAAAAGAATATTAAAAGGATCAAATACCTACTTAAGGAAATAATGATTGAAAACTTCCCAAATTTTACGAAGAAAAATAACATCCAGATTTATGAAGTCCATAAGATCTCCAAGTAGGATGAACATAAAGTGGTATACACCAAGGCATATTATATTTAAATTTTTTTGAAGACAAAGATAAAGAGAAGATTTGCAAAGTAGCAAGATAAATATAAATTATGACATCAAAGACAGTCAAGAGATTATCAATACATTGCTCACAGAAGCCTTGCAGGCCAGGAAAAAAGTAGAATGACATACTCAAAGTGCTAAAAGAGAAAAACCGGCAGTCAAAAATACTATACCTGGCAAATGTCTTTAAAAATAAAAAATAAGACTTTCCAAGACAAGTGAAACTAAGAAAATTGGTCAGTTAGAAAGACCTTATAAGGAATATTAAAAGGAGTTATTCAAATTGAAATAAAGGGACACCAAACACCACCACAAAAAGTATATGAATCAAAAAGCATATGAATTTGGTAATGGCAAATATATAACCAAATACAGTTTAAATGTCATTATCTTCTTGCCCTCCCAGTCAGGAGTATATGTTCATTATTTGTGTTCCTTGATTATTATAATAGTTTCCCTTCATTAGACATTAGACACATATCAGGCTAAGTGATTTACATGCACTTAATGTTCACATAGCCCTGGGCTATAGAAATTGTTATTTCTCCATTCTTCAGCTATAAAACCTCACATTAAAAGAGGGCAATCTATATGACTAAATTTTCTCAGCTACTGGAAGAACCAAACTACAAAAACAGAATGTTTAACTCTGGAGTTTTGATGCTGCAAACTCCTGCCTCTTTAAAGGACATCTTTTAAATATTCTGATTTTCAGATTATAGAAATCATACATGACAACTGGGAATTCACACAAATCAAGGAAATACTAAAATCAAAGTGCTAACTCTCCAAAGATTCTTCACTACCAAGTACATTACATGACTACTAAAAGGTTAAAAATTTTTATAGAATTTGCTTCAAATGATTATTATATCATTTGTAATTATATTATTGAATACTCATAAACAAAACTTTAATTGGCATTTATATATAGTTCATCATAATTTACAAAAGCATTTCCTTCCTTCTGGACATTGGGTTTATTAGTTATAAATAATAATATTAGTCTCCTAAGATTTTAAGGTGACCCAGAGTAGAGGGATATCAATTCTATACAGAGATGAGAAAAATCTTCATGTGTTCACAGTCTCTGAGATCTTAAGTTAGTAGAGTTTGAACATGTGGAAAAGCAAGTTTCCAGGAGGTGGAAGAGTGGAAAATGGCAAGTACATATGGGAATATAATATTTAGGGCTCTTTCCATGTATTCTGGTTTTTATCTCTTACTAGGCACATGGTAGGACTATACAGCCCTGCCCACTGGAAGCTTTTCATGGCCGTATAGTTTTCTTTTGGCCAATAATCTGAGGGAGGTGCATTACTTTTAAGCAGAAAGCACACAAATCATCTAATTCTCTGTCATTGCTTATGGATGCAGAATTAAGATGAAACTTCCATCAAGCTGGATCACTGAACATTTCAAATAAACAGAATCCTCCCACCCCTGATAAAACTGTGCAAAATATTCCATTATTTGTGTGCTGAACAAGTGAGATATAGAGCTGTTACTACAGCATAAGTTAACTCATCCTGACTAACATAGTCAGGAGTCCCTTAAAGAAGAGAAAAAATTCTGAGAACTGTGTTATTATATGGTTTCATTGTTGTGCAGAGCTACGCAAACCTAGATGGTTTATACCTCAGGCACATGGTATTGCACATTGGGACCACTGTTGTACATTCAGTCTACCATTGGCCAAAAATTTTTAAGTGATGCAGACTGTTCAAGGAATATGTGGCTTTCAATCAGGCATGAACTTAGTATATGTAGAAGGCAGTGGTAGGAGAGCAGTGGCAGACATCTTTACATGCTACAGCAAAAAGTAAGAATTGCTCTAAACAAGTGAGAAGTGCCCTAAACAATGTTTACTACCAAGGTAGAAAGATAGTGTCTGGATCAACAGTAAAAACCCTTAGACTACTATAGATAAGTGAACAAAGAATAGACACAGATTTTGACCAATATAATTGGCTAATAAGCATATAAAATGCAAAACATTATTGGTAATTAAAGAAATTCAAGTGTAAATAATGAGATGGTATTATAGTCAGTGTTTAGAATGCCAGCTGTAGAAATTTCTGGGAACAATGGCAATATGCACTAGCAGCCTTAAGTTTACTTAACTGAGAAATACCTCTTAAAGAAATATTCTTGTATCATTTTTACTAAGTTTCTTTTGTTTGAAAGTATTAAAAAAAAAAAGCAGAGATGGAGTATTAAGGGTATTGTTGGAAGAACACTCATGATCTAAGGACTCAAAGAAGGTTTGCAAAGGCAGGCTTTTGGAAGAGTAGGAACCCAAGAAGTTTCGAGGCTGTCATCCTCCGATTATGGCTCTTCTCTCTCTCTCTCTCTAAAAGATTTATTTATTTATGCACACAAGAACTGGGTACAGGCCAGAGGTAGGGGGCATAAGAGGATTCACCAGAGACAGAGTAGGGAGCAGAACAGACAGATTGACTGAAACACACTGCTGAGGGGAGCAGTGGGCGAGGCTGAAGAGATCTGCCACGCCATGTGGGTTAGCTCCCTGGCCAGTGATCAAACTCCTGCTGCAGTGGCTGCATAGAGCTTCATAGTGCTGTGCCTTAAGACACCTTCCGCCAATAGGGCGGCCCCTGCTCTTCCCTTTTGAAAGCTGCCAATGTGTAGAAAGGCTCTGAAATTTCTCAAGTAAATATTCCAAATTCCAAAAACAGAGGAGTTTGGGTTGGTGTGCATCATTGTACCAGTTAGCTATGTTGAGAAAAGCAAGGTAGCACAACTTAAATATAAATGGTTTGCGACACCTGTAGGTTTGGTACAAGTTCCAAGAGATGTAATGTTGGATGGGCAACATTACATCATTAGAGAGATTTATGTGTAAGATGCTCACCTATATTCCTACAATCAGATATATATGCAAACACACCCACACCAGAAAGTACACACACATATAGGGGGGTCTTTGCTTTTAATGTTCTTCCAGATCTTCCTGTGGCAGATTTTTATCACTTACTCAAATGTCATTTCCTGAATTTTCTTCCCAGGCCACCTTGCTAGAGTAACTTTTGTTGACCCCAATTTCCCTCCCTCCACTACTATTGTTATGTTTAGATGTCATTATTCCCTGAAATTCTTTTTTATATGTATGTATCTGGCTTATTTTTATTATTTTAACCACAGTATGGTCCACCTTTAATACTAAAATGCACTTTAGGCACAGTGACTATTTTCTAATTACTAAATACACAACAGGCATGCATTATCTAGGGCAAAGTATTCAGTAAAATAAATATTTTCTTCAGATCAGTGAGTGAGTGTATAAATATACTTTCTAGGATGACTGTTGTCATTCACTTGTGAAGAAAATGCAAAGGTAGGAGAAATATAAGAGGAATGGTGAGTTTGTCACTGAACATGTTGGATTTGAGACTCTTGTGTGATATTCAGATGAGTATGTCACATGGAAACATGGTCGCCTTGGTCTGAAACACAGGCCAGGTCAGGGAATACAGAAGAGGAGGTCATTTGTTCAATAGGTGAGAGCTAAAATCTATGTAGTAGTACAAGAACAGAAAAGGACAGACTTTGAACTACCAGATCCTCTCTCACATCTGCTCCTTCTAACAGCCTCAAAAGGCAGAAGTCCCTGAAACTTGATAGTGCAAATGACCTTGCCTCTTAAATCTCATTGGCCATCCTATCAACAAAGACAGCTGGGAGATCTGGCGCTGCACAGTCTATTTATCCCAGTCTGTTAGACTCATGTTCATCCCTGATGTTACAGATGTAGGAGAATCAATACATCCATGGGGCCTTACAGAAGCAGATACCAGACCCCACTTGCTTACCCAAACAGTTGCTCCTAGCCCTTCTGGCAAAATTCCCAGGAAGAAAAGACAGGGATGTGTGAAGAGTGTTTTATTGGTGATGCACAGCAGCAGCCAGCTGTCTCTCTAATGATTATTTGTATTCATACAGAGATCTGTTCAACAAAGGAATTCAAGCTTGAAGGGAACTCCTCCTTGATGATACTCACCACAGTCCCACAAAGTGTTTTCATAATTTACTATATCTCTGTCCTGAGGCTGTTAGAAGCACAATGTGTAATCGAAAGCCTCTAAGGATAAATAAAAGTGGAATTCTGTTGTACAGTTAAGGACACTGAGTCATGGAAAACTGTGCCTGGCAACTCCAAAAAAAAATCAGTTCTGGTATCAAAAATCACGCTTCTGTTTCCTAATTTCCACACCTCAGGTACAGTCACTGTAGCTCTCCCACCACCTACTGCCTTCTACCATAATCCATTGTACACTCCCCTTCTCACTCCCAAAACTCCTATGTCCTAACAATAGTTTCCCCAAAAAGGAATCTACCTCCTAAAGGTTTTGTCAGTCTCACTCAGTTCATGAACCAGTATAGTATCATTCAATGTCTATTCAGTAAACAGATCTTAATTTCAGACTTTATCACCTGTTAGTGCTTCTGCAACTTTACATACTATCCATTGAACACTGAATGCCAAGGTTCGACCTTAAACATCATCTGTCTACATGTTGCTAAAATTCCTTTCTGTAATTCGCTCATGGATGTTCATCTATTTCTGTTTGAATACCCTGGGGCAACAAACTTCATTATTTTCTAGGCCAGAATATTTAACTTTTATGTAGATCATTAGGCAATTCCCCTAGGTTAGACTGAGATATATTTTTTCCTATTTGCTTTAGTCCTGCACACTGGAGTCCCCCAGAATAAGTCCGAAATGTTCTGCTGCAGGAGAATGCTGCAGATGTGATGAAAGACTTGTCTATCCTGAGTCTTTTCCCAATCCAAGGAAAATCCCTTCTATTCCCTCAGCCTTTCCACATACATTCTCGGTTTTTGAACTTCTGTTATTCAACCTGGGGCCCTAAATAGTCTGCTCTTCCTCGTATGCTCTGCCCAGCACAGAGCAGAGGTTCTGTTAAGGCCTTCCAGAACCTCATTAGCCTTTCTGGCAAGCATGTCACACTATTGATTCAGACTGAGCTTACAGCCAACTATAACAGTATGTTAAAAGTGTTTAACACCCTGCTGTTAAATGGTGCCTCCTTTACACCATTCTGGAGCAGTTAATATCCTGATCTCAAGTGTAAGGCTTTGCATCTGCTTCTGCTAAATTTCATGTCACTGAAGTTGATCCCTATTTTCAGTTTGCCATTTAATACTCTCACTCAAATCATCAGTAAAAATTACAATTAGGATGGGGTCAAGAATAAATACCTGTGACAAGGGGACTGATGCAATAATTAATCCTTTTGGTCTCATTCAACCAGTTACTAAGTCACCCACCTACACTCCCTCTGGCCCACAGCACTGCCTCTTGCCACACAGACAACACAGAACAGGCTAAACATCTGGCTGAAAGTCAGTGCTACTCCATTCATAGCCATCCTTAAAGAGTTGGTTGAGTAACGTTATAGATTTAACCTCTATTTAACATCTTAAGGTCCACATTAAATACATAATTTTTAAATCCCCAAATGATTCACAGTAACTTGGCCTTTTGGATGAGATCCAGGCAGACTTGTAAGGGTCCCTGTTTAGAAACACACATCTAGGTGCCATCTCAGTTCCCCAACTGAACCCACTCTACAGCATTCTCATTTCTACTTCTGGATTCTGGGTACATTTCACCTTTAATTCATCCTCAGAAATGTGAAGACTATAAGGCATTTTCTCAGTTTTCACTGAAACATTACATACCCAGTGGAAGAAAGGATAGTATAGAGTTTTAACACTTTTGAAGAGGAAGTAGGATGAACCGTTAAATGGTTGTAGCTGCTGGCCTGCATGCACTCCTGTCAGCTCCAATGAGGACTGCCCCAGTTGGCTTCCCCGGCTACTATGGCATATTAGTCCATGGGTATCAGTAAAATTCCCAGTTTCCTCTGATGTGAACTGACTGTTCATATACTATTTGAGTTCTTCATTAGGAAGTTAAGATGCTAAGAAGAGCCTAGAACTCTTCCCTCCAGATTATTGTCTTTATATCACGCAAGTTATGGATCGCCAGAGTTATTCAGTTAGGATATCTTGGAGGCAGACGAGGTCACAACAACCTTTATAGCAACCGTAAATTTGTAAGAATTCCAAGAAATTCAGATTCTGCCATCTTCATTTTACAGATGAGGATACTCCCAGAGACACTGAGTAAGCTACCTGAGGTTACGAAACTCGCTATGGTGCCATACATAGAACCAGAGTAAGAATCTGGGTCCAGCGACCTCTTACTGTTACAAAGAGGAGACTGAGAACAAGAACAAGGGAAAGGAGAGATGTCCCCTTCCCATACTCTTGTTTGCCCATGCTTTTATATCATGTCTATGTCTGAGAGGCAAAGGACAGCGAGGTAGTTCTGATGCTCATGTTCTGCATATTCTGCAGGGTCAGAACTCAACCTCTTCCTCTCCTAGAACTGGGGTAGTGGCCGTGTGGACCCATGCTCCACCTTCTTAGCGCTCTGCGACTATAACCACCAGAGTCCTGTCGACTTGGCCTGGGCCCTTGCGATGCACTGCCCAAGAAAGGAGCAGGAATCCCATAAACGGCCATTCTCCTCTTCCTTGCTCAGTTGTGTCACTGCAAAGTTTTTAGGTCCCCAGCATGTAATTGCTTACACTTTATTCTTCTCTGACAGAAAGAGGACCCCCAAACCTTAGAAGTCTCTTTCATGTTTGAACACAGGCCAGCACCACAGTCTTTTATTCTTTCAAAAGAAACTGGAAAGCTGCCTTTAATTATTTAGGTATCAGAGAACTCACAGGCTTAGGTGAGATAAAAGAAGAGCAAGAAAACATTCAGTAAGAAATTCAACTAGATAAAAGGAGGAAGAGGGTATTTTGTCTGGTTCCAGGAAGAGGCATCAGGTCAAACCCCTAAGTTCCAATAGCATGTGGACTCCTCACAGTCTCAAGTGAAACAGTCAAACCAATAAGATTTAGGCAAGACAACATGGCCTTCTAGAATCATGACCTCTAACCAGAGCAACCATCAAGGTCATCCTGGGTGTTTTCTAAGTATGTCTCATTCTAGAAGTGGCCCCAGACTGTGTATTTTTTTTTTTTAACAAAGTACAAAACTTGATTCTTATGTACTCAGCTTGAAATCATCTTCTAGAAACGGGTTACAATCTTAACTGATTTTATCTTATTTAGAATCCTACATCTCTTGCTATTTAAAAATCTATAATAATGAGACAAGGATTTCTACGCAAAACATTCTGATATGAAAAAACAGAAGGATTTACATGTTCAGAGGGCATTTTTTAAAGGGAACTTTATTATCAAAGAATAAGTTCCCCTCTTAAAAACCAAAATTACAATGTGTATACACACATACACACAGCCACAGAGTAAGACTTAAACAATTGTTAGATACTGAAATATCACAGCACACCATGACTGAGCTGTATACAAGGATTTAAGTCCATATAAAATCTGGGGGAGGAGGGGAATAATTTGTTATCCTGCACTGAATGACGTGTGTTCCTTGAGAGGAGGACTTTCCCTACAACATCCTACACTCCATCTCATGTATTCTCAGATGTTCCCTAAGGGCATCTAATACCTTAGGGTGGAACCTGTGTGTGCAAACAGTTTATTCTCTATACTACTCACATCCACTTACTCCCTGGCCACACAGTTAGATCATATTTTCTATGTTGCCCTGCAATTATTGATAGTTGAGGCCTTTGAAGAGTTCTGACCACTAGAATGTGAATAATGTCACTTCCAGGAAGGCAGTGAGAACTGATATAGGAAATCCAACAGTGGATTTGACATCTAGGAGATGATAAAGCTGCAAAGTAGGAAAGTCTGGATTTCTGAGGACATGTGTAGACATGAGTTCTTACCTCTTATCCCAGTTAGACTTTACAGAAGGAAGAAATAAGCTTCTAACCTATTAGCCACTAATATTTTGGGTTTATTGCTTATAAAGGGCTCGAGACATATGTGGGATATTGATTTCATGAAAGACTAAACTAGGTAGTATTGTTTTAAATATCAGATAACAGAGAGTGAAAAAACAAATATGACTAGAACTTTAAAAAACCTTAATATTCTATGGCCAAATACCTCATATAAGTGCCATCTGCACTAACTTAAGAAAAGGACCCCATGCCTCAAAGCCGGAAGCTGTGAGGAAAGTGGTTGGAAATTGGGAGAGTGATAAGCATGTTGATGACCCTTAAGTGCCTTTCATACAGGAGTTCAGTCAAGAAAGGGGGTGTTTTTCATGCAGAGATTGAAAAGAGTGGAAAATATCCAAAGATGAAAAGTCTTACAAGTTTGGAATCAACAACTGGTACTGGAATCCAAATAGTAAGAGATAAACGTGGAAAAAATCCTTACCTACAAAGACCCACTAAGACTTCTTGCTGACACACAGTGACTCTATAGCAAAGTTCAGAATAGGGGTATCCTGTCCCATCCCACCTATTGCTTCACTGAGCCTCAAGTTGAGAAGGACACTTGAAAGAGAAAATATACCAGGCTTGAGAATTGTATCTAGGAAAGAACTCAAATGTGATTACTTGTTAGAAGCAAATAGGTCAGAAGCCTACTGAGTCTTTGAGGAAATTATATTGCCAAACTAATCACAAGCTTTCTCTAATGAAGCTTCTGATTGTTTAAGACTTAAAGCAATTTTGGAACACCCAAACTTGCATAAGCAGGAAGCAGGCTGTGAAATCTGTAAAGCTCCCAGAGGGAATGCATTCCCTGTGCCCACTTCCCATGTGGCAAAAAATGGAGAATGCCATGTGGGTGGGTCAAGGGTCATGGAGCATTCTTCCAGAGTACAGACTCTGGTTCTGACCACACCACTTCTTCCATGCTGTGGAAGAACCCTTCAAAATGTAGAGCCAAGAAGATTTCAGAAATAATGTGAGTCAATGACTGCTATGTGTCTCCCATTCTGTTCTTCACCAACTAAGTGTTTGAAGTGGTATACTGCTTGACCATTGTCTACTGAGAGGAAAGGACTAGTGTGGAAGTGTGGAGAATGGAAACTGATAAATCATGTTTTCACTTTCAGCTTTACTACTGGTCCCACAACAAGCCTACAGAAGACCTTAAATTGCCCAGAGATTCTAAACTTTGAGCTGAACTGTGGGAACAGGGTGGGACTTGGAGCTGTCTCCCTTAGGTAGTGAAACAATGGATTCTAAATATGAAAGAGTGAGGTCAATACTAGTAACCAGAAGTGTATTTGCACTCAACCAAACCAGCTTCTTCTTCATGTAGTCAAATTCTGGAGGTAGTCAAATTCTGGAGGTTAGTTTGGGATATTGTTCTTCCTCATCATGCTACTAACTTTTGCAGTCCTTTGGAGTCCAGAAACATGTCAACCTTCTCTTTACTTGTCCATTCGCCTCTCTGTTGAACAGGTTTAATTTCTATGTGAGCTTTCACATGGCTAAATGTTAAGTCCAAATGCATTTCACAGTAGTTCAAGGCATTCTCAATGAACCATATCCTGTATTTACTGGCTTATACCTGACTCCCATTGCCCTACCCTTTGCATTTTGTAGCTTTAGCCTCACTCACTTTCTCACTGGCCACTAGACTCACTGAGCTTTTTCTCATGGTTTCTACCTATGTGCTTTCTTTTTCCGGAGTGACCTAACTTTGTCGTTTATTCCTTTTTTTTTGGGGGGGGGGTTATTAATATAAATTTTTTTAAATTTACATATACTTGCCATCAATTGTAATCCCCATGTATTCCCCAACACCATCTCACAAATGCACCATCACCTCAGTCCCTCGTGCTCCCATCTTCCCTCAACCCTCCCCCTCCCCTCCCCACCAAGTGTCCCCAGTCTGTCCTTGTCTCCTCATTTTTGGTTTTTGTGTCTTTATTCCTTCCTCAGCTAAACACTACCGTCCCTTCTCTCTTCCTGAGATGTCTAGGTGGTATCCACTGTGCCCTCTTCTGGTAATTCATAGCACAGGTTACTCTGTTACCTGTTCGCCTTTATCAGACCCTTTTGTCTTAGCAGTCAGCAGGTTTATTAGACTGAGAGCCGCTGGAGAACAGAGACTCGTCTCCCTGGACCATCACACATGTAGGATATGCTCAGTGTATTAGAGCGAATAAAATACTTCTCAGCTTACCCACAACATAATATAGAAATCAGTATTCCTTTCCTCCCATATTTTATAGCTGATAAAACAAAGTCACAGCCTCAAAATGAAGCACAGGGTTATCTGACTCAGAAGGCTGGGAGTGCCATCCCACGCACTCACTTACGATGGCAGCAGGCCCAACTCAGCCCCGTGGGGTACATTACAGGAAACCCACAGATCTCCAGGTTAAAATGGAGACCTAAAGATTGAAAAATACATTTGTCCTCCTACTGTGCCGATGTGCCCAATGATAAGATACACGGCATGTCTAAAATACAAATCTAGATAAGCATTTCTGGGCGACATGGAATAAGCACTGTGACATAAGTAAACATCATTTTTAAAGTGCACGTTAAGTGATAGATTTAAATTAGAATAAAAAGACAGAAACTAGCATGTGAAACACTTCATTACCTTTTACATTTCTATGAAGCCTAGGGTAGAGGCAAGTATTAAAATAACAAGATTGAAGAGTGGTTGGTGAAAAGGTCTTTAGTGCTTCTTGGCTGACATTTTTAAAGGGGCTTATTAATGCAAAAACCCTGAGGCTTTCACTACACACACCCATAACAGAATCTCTAAAGCGTAGACACATAGGAAAGGGAACATGCTCCATTTAAGATGTTCAACAGAAATGGGTGAGACTACAACTTCTACCCCTTCAACATCCTTCATCCACCCCCTCCCACCACCATCTTTCCAAGTGTCAGGCTGAAAATGAAATTTCAGTCTTAATCATAAATGTTAGTAGCTTCACTGAACCCTGCTGGCTGCCTGCCGTGCCTCTGCCTGGAACAACAGGCCGCTGGGCAATGCTGTGCACCCCACTGCTAGTGGGGCTACCTAGATAATCTATCCGTGTCTGAGCACCGAGTGGACAGCCAGCCCTCTCCTGCGGTGTTTTGACAGTGCCTTAGAAACACCTATACAGACACACTTCTCTTCAAAGCCAATGAAGCCAAGGATTTCTGCTATCTGAAGGAATTGTGCCCAGTACACAAGAGTAAGATGCTGGGCTTGCTTTCCAGCATTATTCCTGTGATCCCATATTCTTGTTCCTTGTTTTATTATGCCCCAATTCAACAGACTGTGATGCCACATGATATACCATTGGTCTCCCTGGTACACATTCAAAGTCCTGTCTCATTCTGCTCCTTGGGTTTTCAGGTAACTGGAGATTGGATGAGAGTTGTCAAGTTGTCAAGCTCCTTTCCTTGAAAAGAGCTCCTTAAACATCTCTACTCTCTTGTTTAGTCTGGATATCTACTAAAATTTCTCTTTGAGAGGATTATACTAAATGAAATATGCCAGAAGAAGAAAAAGAAATACTGTATTTGTGGAATAAAAAAGAAAAAAGCAAATGAACAAACAAATAAAACAAACCCTTTGATTCTGACTACAGAAAGATGATGAACAGAGGGGAAAATGTGGGGAGGGAACGGAAGAGGGGAGCCAATAGGTTGGTGGTGAATGGTGACTAGATATTTGGTGATTAATGTGGTAAGGTATATGCAGTTGTTGAAATAAGAACCTGAATTCCTAGAATCTACACCATGTTGTAAACTAATATTACCTCAATTTTTTAAAAAAAAGCTAAAATATATTCACACAGAAACAGCCTTGAAGACATGGTAGTTATTAACTGAATCACTTGCTGCCATCCCACTTGACGCATACCTCTTATAGGCATTTATCAGCATCTGATTCAGTATCAGAGAACAACGAACACCCAGGACTCAGGAGCTCTATGGATGCCTGCACATTTACATATTTTCCATGTTTACTAATCAGGTTCATTTTTATGACCTCATTTGATTTTGCACACAGTTCTGTACTCATACTGCACTATTAGTATGCACCACACTGAATTGGAGATGTCAACAGCTGTGGTGCTAACTGTTAATACCTGAGGGTAGGCCCATACCTTCTCTGTATTGACAACTTCCACCCTGCAGATAAGGAAACTGAGGTCAGGATTTGTTTTTGGTCTTGAGGTCAACAAATGAATAGGGACACCTGAGTTCTGTTTTAATTTTATGCCTTTTCAATAACAACACCTGCACTTTGATACAAGTATCTTCTAACTGTGACTAACAAAATATTAAACCAGTACTCAAATACCTAAGTTCCCAAAGGTGATAAAAGTTATAATTAAGAGAGTGATTCTTTACAAAAACATTTGTAATTACCATACAAATAACTAAGAATTGATGGAGGAAAGAATAGAAAACCTAAAGGAGGCATAACAAGACTAAAATTTGACTCACACAAGGAGGTGAGGGTAAAGGGGATTAACATGATCATAAACCCAGCTATCCAAAGCAAGATCCATAGGCCCCAGTGCCTTATCACAAGGCATAAGACTCAAGCAGGATCAGACTGGCGTAGGGAATGTCGGGAGCTCAGACCTGAGAGTAAAAGATATGGAGACTGCCCACTGTGGAATCTCAGGTCTCTTTCTGATTCTGCATAGTTGTCCAAAATCAGCAACAATCTAACCACTCACAAAGATGAGCCCCTCCCTACCAAAAGAAGAGAATAAAACCTAATCTTCCCCTGCAAAGAGGCAATTATTTCTGTGTGCGTGTGTCAAGCTTGTGTCATTGCAAGTGTCCTTTAATTCTTCAGTCCCCTTTCTCTAATAAACCTGCTCTTTAAATATAACTAATGTCTATATCTCATGGAGAAACGCTCCTGGAAAACTCACCATGTGCCACTGAAAGGGGAGCTTTGGTGAAATCTTTCCTAGAGTGAACCTGACCTAGGGCCTCAAACCCAAAGACCCTGCTCTCTAAACCCATCAACTCCAAAGCTACATCAAGAATGACAAAATATATTTATAACTGAGCAATTAAAAACAAACAGGTTATCAGAATATAAATATCAGTGAACCAAACAAGTTAAGTCTTCCTCACTGAAAAGATAAGAAAAATGAACTGTGGCCTATCAGAAACTGCAAAAATCCTAAAAAGAAATCAATAGACATCGAGAAGGTAAATCATTCATGTATGTGAGCTACTAACACATTGGTACTAACACAATTGTCTAGAGACCATCATCTGAGAATAAGGAATAAGAACATAGAGGATTTGGGGTAGCATATTTGCTCACACAGAATAAACTCAAGTTCCCAAGATTCAATCAAGAATCAGCTCAAATGTTATCCACTTCTTCCCTCATATAACTCCAATGAGGGCCCCTACATGTCACCTCTTGAGCGGCAGCATTTCAAGCAGTCCAGGACGAGGGAAAGATTGCTCAAAGTCCATGTGGAACAATGAGGCACCTAGAGGGTCTACACTGGCAGCCCCAGCCAAAGGCAGTCTCATTTATTAGCATCAAGTACAAAGGTGGGGCAAGTTTGCAGGGAGTGTACTTGTGTGGAGATACATTAGACAGGCCGTAAACTATGGTGGAGTGACCAGGGGCTACTGTCTGGGGGCTCCATTGTTCCTGCCAGTCCAAACATATTATCTCTGTTCTAATGTCTGCCTGCTGTTTTCAGCAGACGCTGGTTGCCCATACCAGGACTTTGGCCCTTGGTGAGAGGCCTCCAGCAGGACACTACATCTAGCTGACAAGCAGCAGCTCTGGGCACCAAGACATATCCCGAGAAAAGGGATCTGGGGACCCCACACCTACACGATGATGTGCTGGTGAAGGTTCACAATTGGATCTTGGAGGGGAGGGAAATATATGCATATATTTATACATAAATTTTTATTATAAATTTTATGGATATCAAAGATGCATATCACACAAAATGTAGAAATAAAAATAGCAAATGTTATCCTTTATCACAAATTCTACATAATCAATGACTTACAGAATTCTTTTGTAAATTTTTGTCATATTCCTATAGCAATAGCCAACCTATGATTTTAATTAAAGGAGTATATTTCAGATGCACCAATGTCACTAGATGTTTGTAATTAGGAAGAGATAGTTGGTGGTGCAGCTTTATACAGTATTTCCACCATACATATTTAATAGATTAAATAACACTCAAGAGCATATTGTTAAAAAACAAGTCATCTGAGTAAAGTTAGCAAGCTATGGCTTTATTAAAGAATTCAGGCAGCATCCATTGATGGAGGATAAGGATAGAAAAACTGGAAGGGAGGAGCCACAAGATCAGAAATGCCACAAGATCATACAATGCCAAGAGCTGCATTTGGGGGTAGAAGTGATTAACATTGTCATTAAACCAGCTACAGGAACTAAAAATCTTAGGCACCAAGGGATAGACCCAAACAAAGTATCTTAGGGTGCAGGACAGAGGTCAAGATATGGAGCTCAATTGAGGGCCACTGTAGAATCTGGTCCCTTTCAAATTCTACAGTGACCCAAAATCAACATCAAACCTACTGCTCTAGGAAGGAGTGAGCCCCTCCCACAGAGAAGACGATTGTATCCGTGCAGTCTCTGCATTGGCAGGGGGCAGCTGTCCTGCCCACCTGTGACTATTCAGGTGCTCTTTTTCACCAACTCTTTCTCCCTCTTCAGGGCAGCAGCCTCTTGGCTGCCCATGATCTGTACCATGCCCGGGCTTCTCTTCAAGGACCTCCCCTCAGCAGAGGCAGCTCTCCTCAAGACTGCCTCTCCCTTGGCAAACCTGTCCCTTTCAGGGAGGCTCTTTCTGCCCATTTGTGTCTATGCAAGTGTCTTTCATTCTTCCCTCCCTTTTATAATAAGCCTACCCTTTTAGATATAACTAATGTCCCTGTGTCATGGAGAAACTTCCCTGGGAACTCGCCGGAGCTGGTGACAGGGGAGCTCTGGTGAAACCTTCCTAGAGTGACCCCAAGAACTCCACTCTCCCTTCCCAACAACTCCAAAAAAGGACATTGCCATCTAGATGTAAAAAGTTACTATAAAACTTGTACAGAGTAGATGTTTTAGTCAGAAAAGGGGTGATTGAGACAAGCTTATTACCTAAAGATAAAAAGATTATTCCAGACAGCCACTTATTCTTAGGTGAAGGGAAGGGGTCTTATAGAATTCCTCACTGGAACTGGTCAGAAAATTTCAGATTGATTAATTCACTTCTTTTCATTTTTAGACAATATATATAAGCAATGTATAATAAAATGAGAAAGGAGTGAGTTTTTTGCCTCTAATATGGCTTACTTGGCTTTAAATTCATGTAATTTCTAACAGTGGTTCTATTTAACAACTGGCTAAATGTTCAATTCCCACCAGCCAGTGTGAGCTAGCTCCGGCATAACACTGCCCTACCTTGCCCTGCCACTCTCTGTTCTTAACCTGCTTTATTTTTCTAGGTGGGTTTTATCATCACCCAGCATTATATACTGGTTTGTTATTGCTTATGTCCACCAGAATGTAAGCTCAATGAGGGCAGGATTTTTTCTCTTCATCGTTACTGCCCTTATGGTTGCCACATGGCAGGCAGGTTACATGTGAGGAAGCACAGATTGAGGGGGTCAGATAATTCATACCATGATCGTGACATGCTGGGTAAGCAGTCTGTGACCTGGAGATTAGAGTGAAGGAAGTGGTATTACCATCAACAACTGCAGAGGAAGGGGCGACTCTGAACTATGCACAGTCCCAGTGAACATTTGGCTTCTCCCACAAGAGCTCTGGAGCTGAGAGTCCAGCAGAGGAGCCTGACTTGGAGCAAAATGTGAGCCTCTGCACCTTCACATCAGTCATTAGCTGTGGGCTATCCCAAAAAAGGAAGCTTGCATGAGACATTCTCTTCTTGGTAGGTGTTTGATAGTTTAAGAATATCAGCTAGCAACACTCTGGCAGCTGCAGAACATGTCCTGTGCAGGATTTGATTCAGGGCAAGGTGCCACTGCCAGCAGGAAATTGGAGTACAATGAGAAAACAATGTGGGGGCCAATCATGGAATCACAGGAGGGGAGCACATCTGGTGGGAGTGGGAGAAAGACTACAGCTTGGAAGGCATTCAAGCCCTCAGGGTACTGCTGCAGGACCATTGTTTTCTGATTTTAGGAAACAATGGTAAAAATGGTTGTAGTAACATGCTGTGCCTCTCTCTTTTACCCAATGACCTGGCTCTCAAAGTGGTTCAGCTCAGCTTAGGAAGGGCAAGCCAATAACCCAGAGTCCGTTCTGGTGTGCCCTGGCCCTCAGGAGCAACCTGCCAGCCAACTGCAGGTCCCCTAGTCTCCCGGACCCTGCCTTCCTCTCTCACTTCCTACCTGACAGAGAGCGGTTCCTAATCTAGGTGCCCCTGGCAGCCTCTCTGCCCATGAGGCTGTGCCCCCACTCATCCTCCCCACTGTGGCCCTCCAGGTTCACCACTCAGTCTCTCCACTTGAGCTTCAACTTATAGGTGGTGCCTCCACAAAGGCCACCTTCTTAGCCATGAGGAGCCAGGACTCACCCAAGTGCCCAGCCCCAAGTGCCCTGCAGGCCCAGCTACTGCTGTGGTCACCCCCCAAGGGCCCACTGGTCAGCCTGCCTCCTGCCTCCACTCTTTTGCTGTTGTTTTAATCTTTATCTGCAAAGGAAAGAGTCCTTGGTGCCATCAAAACCTCTCTGCCCAGAGGTCGCTGGAGCTGGCCTGACCTTTCCCCTGTGCAGGCCAGACTGGGCCTGAGACGGTTCAGTGCCAAACTCGCCCAACACCCAGTGACCAGGGCCAAGAAGTGACCATGCAGACACCAGGGACAGGTCTTTGGGTGCCAATACAAGTGCCCAGGGGGCAATCCGGTGTCCTGCATGAGGACTGTGCATGAGCCCACAGGCTGCACATACCCAGCCATTTACCCCATGCTCTCCATGAGTCATTCTTGGGGGGAGGGTGACCCTTGTGGGTGAGGTGGCCCCTGCACTGGCCCTTGGCCTTGGCCTTGGCCTAAGAGGTGAGGGATACACCAAAGTGATTGTAAACCATACTTCAAGAAGCTCCCGCCAGAGCAGGCCCAGCTGCCAGGCCCCTAAGTCGAGACCCTTGAACCTGTGCAGCCAGCTGGGGCCCAGGCCCCTGTGCTCTGGTCCCAAGAGGGTGGGGGCACAGCAATGGTTTCTCAGAATTCTTTTATGGGAACCCACCAGGTGAGCTGAACGACTCTCCTCCGGGTCTGAAATTTCTGGAACCCAGAAGCCAAAGAGCTGGTTGGCTGTGGCTGGCAGACGGGGCTATCCTGCCCTGGCCAGCCGCATGGGTGTGCTCCGCCACTGCCAGCATTGAGTACCTGCTCGCATTGATCAGTGGGGGTGGGACAACCGCCAGGGGCAGGGCGGGTGGGCGCTGGGTGTGGGTCTGGCCTACAAAAGCAGGCGGCATTTTTACATGAAGCTGATGTGGTGTCAAGAGCGCGGGTCCTGTGACCCCACGTTTAGTGAGGGAGTGGTGGTCGGGAGCCTGAGCCCACCACGCTGCTCTGTCTCTTCGCAGGGGTGCTAGCAACGGCTGGCACCCCTGGATGTCCACCGTGCCCGGCCTGAGCCAGCAGCAACCCCTCCCTCCCCCACCACCGGCCCTGTACTGTTCTTTGTTCAGCCACTTGGCACCTGTAACTATTGTCCGCTTCTCGGAGGCACCTCTGTAGTGGTCCTCAGGTGCTCACGACGTCTTTCAGAAAATAGTTATTTTATATGACTTATCGTAGATTTGTTCAGATAAATCATTCTATCATGTCAAAAAACAAGCAACCAGACAAACAAAAAAGCAAAGGAGAAACTAGCTAGCTTGGCTCTCTCCAAAGCATATGTCGTTCAGAAATATCTTTGAACATATATTACGCTACATTCTAGAAATGCAAGGGTGAATGAAAGACAGTGCTTGCCTACCTCCAGTGTAGCGGCTGTTTCTACACGTTCATATCACCTGCAAAGCTACAGTCAAATGCAGGTGAACTTCATCACCAGAGAAGCTGATACAGTTGGTATCTAATGCAGCCCCGGCAGCAGTATTTCCTGTTAATATTTATCAACTTTGAGAACTACTGTTTTAAGCCATTGAATAGAAGAAAGTGAACAGGTTTACAGCCCGTGTTCCCAATTTCAAACTGAAAAAATACGAATCCTGGATACAAAATCAAAACCAAAGAAATGAAAATCAAAATCAAAGAAATGAAAATCTAAACAGTAGCCTGGCCCAAATATATGCTTTTTCCTGGCCATCTGGACTCCAGTCTGAATCAGTACTGATGACTACATTAAGTCCTTGACACCACATCTCTGGAGTGGATGGCAAATCTTTTTGCTGAGTGCTGGCACGCTAAGCGGTATCCCCTTTGTTGTTTGTGATGGCACAACTAGAAATGTCTTGCACACGTCAGTAGACATCAGGGCAACTCAACCATGGTCTAAACTGCTCCTACTGAAACTGGCAGTAGCTTGGGCTGCTGGCTCCTGCTAGGGCTGGTCAGTCTTTCTCTCGGAATTCCTGACACCCTATTCAATTAGTATTTCAATTATCATTTAAATGTTTGCACATCAAATTCAATGAAGATCAGCAGATGAATTTTGAGACAAGTGTTTGTATCATCAATGATTTCCCCAAAGATGGCTTACTTGAAGGTCAACATTTGAAGCAGAGGGTCTGAAAAGTTGTTAATTGGTGTAAATACTTTTCAGCTGCACAGAGCAGTGCTGTGACCAACTGACTGACTCCTTTGATCTTAATGAACGAAGATACTGTTCACGCATCACAGCAGCTGGCTGGGTCCTAACCTGCAGCTACAGAGCATAGAGGTCATTCTCTTCTAAACAATCTTTCACACTGGCTAAATTGTAATTACCCTGAACACAATTAGCCATTTTCTCACTAGAACAACTTTATTGCCCTGATTTCTAAAAGTCATGCAAAGAATAAAATTTGAATTAAAATGTTTTGAAGTGGAGAAGCCACCTTTTTATCACTAAAAGAAGGTAGAAGAAAATTGGAGAACATCTATAATCAGATTGACTATCAATATTATCTTAACTATTTTTTGTGCTTAAACAGTAAGAATATTGCCTATGATCCAAAAAAATGTGAGGGAGATAGAGGGAAGGGGGAAGAAAGAAACCTAAATGGTTTTGTGGCCCATAACACTTCATTGGAACTGAAATGACTTTAAGTTCTATAACGATTAATTAAGCTCATGTCCAGACCTCTACCCATGTTTTAGGGAGATACAACAAGATTTTCTTTTTTTTAATTTTGAGTTTTACTGCCTATGGGCTTTAACAATTTTAAACCCAGGTTCAGTACAGAAAATGGAATGTTTAATAATTCATCTCAAAAATGAGATAAATTTCAGAAAGCTGTAGACCCCAGAATGAAGGCAGACTTCCTAGAAATCCCTCAGAATAGAACCTCTTGGGTTGTTATTTTGCAAAGCACTCTTTTCTGAGCATTCCATTGTTAAGGATGGAAAAGAAACTGCAAAATGTGTTTCCATCTCGCATGAATCATAACTTCAAAGTCAATATTCACACTCCTGTTTCTAAAACATAGCAACATCCAGTATTTTAGAAATATTTCCGGGGGCCTCCTGGTGGCGCAGTGGGTTAAGCAACGCACTATGAAGCAAAGCAACGCACTGCAGCATGAGTTCGATCCCTGCTGCCGGCCAGGGAGGGGACCCACATGGCACGGCAGACCTCTCCTGCTGTGCCCACTGCTCCCCTCAGCAGTGTACTTCCGTTGATCTGCCTGTTCTGCTCCCGGCTCTCTGTGGTGAATCCTCTCACCCCCCGCCACCTCTGACCTGTACCCCCAGTGCTTGTATGCATAAATAATAAATAAATCTTAAAAAAAAAAAAAGAAATATTTCCAGATGCTTCTCGGACTTAACTAGTCAGTTGTCAGTTTTTTCTCCTGGTCTCCATTTGCCTGGTCTTTAGTGCTGTCTTTTTCCCAAGGCCAAGAACCCTTGAATTCTGCCAGAGTCCCTGGTGCTCTCTTCCCCCACCCTGTTCTCACCCCTTCTCTGAATGCCTAGGATTATGTCTTTCAATAACCTGATATTCTTCATCTTTTGTATTGTATCACCTTTTCATACTCCATCCTTCAGCAGATTTGGACAGGATTTTGAAGCCACAAGCGACTTACAAATCATTTTAGGCCACTATGTTCAGTGGTTGAGTCTCCCAAAGCTAATACTTCTCAGTGAAGTATTTGGAAACACCAGCTCCAGAGTACTACACACTGGTTTAAACACCAGCACTGAATGGAGCCCTCCCGGCACCCATGTCGCACCCTGAGAAAAACAGCCCCTCTGAGGGTCAGTTCCCGAGAGACCATGGGAACAAGCAACTGAACCTTACCATTCACATCTGTTAGAACAGGATAAGAATAGTTCTCTCCTCTTGGAAACATGGAGAGGATGAAAAGAGAAGGTTCATGAAAAGCACTAAGCGGTCAGCCCTTAATAGATGGTGACTGTTAAAATTAGAAACAGAACCAGACTAAACCCAAGATTCTGCTTCGTTCCTTTTGTCTCATGAATGACTTTTTCAGCTGTTAGAACTCATTCTCATAATTCTAGAGCTTACTTTAAGAGGAGTTGTGTTTCCTTTCCTCCACATATAAAGGAGGATGCAAACTGCTATAAAGAAATGAATTAAGAAGCAATTGTTCTTTCAGGGAGACTCTTTCAAAATGACTCAGCAGAAGCTAAATGAATGTGTGGTCACTTTCCTAGAAAAGACTAATCTCCTGTTTCTTTCAGCTGCCGTGCAGTAATGCCACATTGGTATACGTTCCCACTCTAATTCCTTGCCTATTTTCTTCCTAACTACATGTTTAGTCCCAGTTTGTACCTCTGCTTCCACAAGGGTCTACTTCATAAATTAACTATGCTCTCTGAAAAAGCAACTGACACCTGGGGCACAGAAAGGCACCACAACATCAAGTGGGAAGGCCATTCTGCCTCCTTCTAATAAATGATATTGCCATTCCGAAAGATTATTCCTGGGGTCTTTCATTTAGAAACTGCGACAATATCTTCATAATGAAGAAGGCAAAACAAAACAATAAGCCTACTTCTAACCTTGATTATGTTGTCAGAAAGAATAGCTTCTTGAAGTGTGTCAAGCATGAAAAGCAGTTAGGGTGGAACATTTTCAGTTTTCAAGCCTGGTTCATACAAAATGAGTTTTCCTCGTCTGACGTGCCTTGCAGTGAATACTTGCCACTTCTGACTCAGATCAGCTCGCTGGTGGGAATGCGCTACACAGACCAGCACTTGACTGAGGCTTTCAAGGTAACTCAGTGGTTGTGTTACTATGTAAAATGTGAAGGGCACCTACTCACACCATCTTCAAAGCTCAACCTAGAGACAGAAACAGTCTGAGAAAACCAAACTCCTTACTCTGTCAGTTAGGAGGGAAAAGATAATTTAAAACTCAAGCTGAATCTTGGAGGTCCTTGTGCCTTGAAATCTACCTTATTCTCCATGAATGAGCTTTCAAATGATCCTTTCGGAGGTTGAATCATAACTGAAAGAAAGTTTAGAAACCATGTTAGCAATCTATGTGCTCCTTCCCAATTGGGTTTCTGCTCCCTCGTCTAGCTTTCTGCTTTCTCCTATCTTCCAGTTTCTCAGATCTGCCTGTTCCTCTCACTCTACCCGCACTATCCCGCAAAGCTCTTCAACGTTCACATCTCCATTATAGTCCTGTATAGCAGTGGGTCTTTTTTTTAAACCAACTTCTTCAGGATTTCAAAAAAGACCATAGCCAAAATATGTTGTATGGTATTACAGTATTCATCAATGCTTATCACAGGAGCTGCCTGTTTGCAGATGCCCAGTGGCTCTTGTTTCATGCAGGTTTTCTTCTCCCTCCATCTCTGAATACTCATAGCTCCATTTCCAGTGCACATTCATCTAACCATGTCTTGAACTTGGCCCCTTCCTTCTTATAGCACCCAAGCTATTTACTCCCTTATGATTTTGATTTTTTTTTTTTTTTTGTAACACACCACCAGCCATTATACTCATGTTACCCTTACTCCTTTTCACCTTTGGTAGCCTCCTTTAGGGTTAGGTTTTCACTTAGGCTTTCAATGTCTACTAGCTTATTTTCATTTTGTCCTATCTGTTTATCTGCTTACTTCCTTATATTACACATATAGGTAAAATCATCCAATAGTTGTCATTATCTTTCTTACTAATTGCCTGAAAATTTCTTATTTCTTTACCACTCTATCTCTTGGTGACAGCTATACCAGTTTCATTCTAGAATATGCAGGTTGTCCAAAAGCTCTATTTTCACAACTTTGTTCCTAAGCACAACAAATCTCCTGGGAAAAGCACAGTGTATAGATATAGATCCCAAAAAGATTTCTGTTTTCAGATATATAGAATACCTAGACATTCTCAGCAATACCTAAATGCCATTGTTTAAATGCACAATTAAACTGACTAGAAAAAATATATATAATACTTCCCAGAATAACAAAGAAACCATAAACCAAAATGGGCTATCAAAATTTGTCATTCAGAAATAAGCCAACATTTGTCTGAAATGGCCTAGAACTTGACTTCAGCAGACTATGGGGATACCTGAAAAGTTTCTATAGGTCAAGTAGGGGAAAAATTACTTAGGGAGAAAGGTATGTATTTGTCTTGATTTTGGCTCTGGGAAAAGAGGAAAAAAAGAAAATTATTCCTCTGAAATTCTAACCACAATTCTTCCCTCATACAAATGTGAAGCTAGAATTCACACTGATTATAAGTCTCAAAAAAAAAAAAAAAAAAGAAAGAAAAAAAACCAACAACCGCAAGCTAAAATTTTAATTTGAAACAGGAGTTGAACTGCGGTCCATGGCCAAAGTCAGTTTGCCATCTGTTTTTGTCTAGACCTTGAGCAGAAATGGTTTCACATGTATGAACGGTCAAAAGAAAAATTAAAAAGTAAAATATTTCATGACATATAAAAATTATATGAAATTTGAATTTTAGTGTCCACAAAAGTTTCACTGGCATATAGCCTTGCTCATTTGTTTGCATATTATCTGTAGATTCATTCACTATACACAGCAGATCTGAGCACTTATGACAGAGACTGTGTGTCCCACAAAGTCTAAAATATTTACTCCCTGTCCCTTTACAGAAAAAGCTTGCTGACTCCTGGTTTGAAGTATCCCTGGGTGACAGAAGCAATGCTCTCTGTAAACAAACCTTAAAAAAACAAATATCAAGGAACTCCACAAATAAAGTTCTAAGAATATACTCACTTATAAAAAAAAGGCAATAAAACTCAAGGAATAAGACAGTGTGGGTGGTAGCAGAAATAACCAATTAGAGAATCAGACCTACGAAGAATGCAGATGCCCAAGTTATCAGATACAGAATATAAACCATGTTTTATTACATTTATCTAACTCCATCTGGGAGTCTCAATCCAGTCATATTTATGCATGTATTTGTTCACTCGCCTATTTTTATGTGTTTTCTGCTTTCTTTATAGAGCTGATTCTTTACAAAGGGTGGATATTGTAGTTTTTTATAAATGTCACCCCTTTTTAAAGACACCATATTTATGGCTTAATTTTAAACTTGGTTTAAAGCAGATGCTGGGGGCACTTTAGCTCTTAGGTACAATCTTAACACTGGCATTTCATTTAGTCAAAATTTCACTACCAGTAATAGCATTGGGAAGTTTCACCTGCTGAGACAGTCATCATGAAGGGGTGTTAGAATAGGCAGTGATTCCCAACCAAGGCAGTTCATGACTTCTACTCAACAAGTACTCATCTACTGAACTTTTGGTCAGGTTAACTGATGTCGGGGGTTTATGTTATCCCCATATTGTTGAGGTTTCAAATTAAATGTCACCTCATAAGAGAGGCCTTTCTGAGCATGCTTTTCTAAAGAACCCCCATATACACACATTATTGAATTGCCTTCAGGACTCTTCTTGTTACAGTTATTGTTGACTCATTGTCTATCTCCACCCTCCACCTCCCAGAATACAGCTTGTATAGCTGTCTATGTCACAGATACATGTTACACTTGCATACATACTACTACTATGCTAGGGCCTTGAAAAGTACCTGGCTCATGGAACTCTTAACATTTAACTAATTAATGGTAAATTTCCTGGAAAGATGAATGTGGGAAGAACCAACCTTTGTTTCAGGCATGTCAGATATTATAGATTTTCTTTTGTTTGTAAAAACAAGTGACCTCTGACTTTCCTTTTATCTGTGCCTAAAAATTTCTGCTGGTTGTGGTGTACCAGACTTCATATTTCATTTATTTCTAGTACTGAAAACCCAGAGAGAAGATTTATAAAGTTTTCAGGTTCTATTGCTCTTGAAGAGTACGCTAAATCTTTTTAGTATGCACTCTCTCCTGTTGGGTGATCGGAAAAACAAGTGTGTGGCCATCGTAGGACCATGAACAGCCCTAACTAAACTCACAAGTGGCAATGAACAAATTACCCTGCCTCTCCGATGACGAGTGTGGTGAGCACTGTTCCCAGGGAGCTCAGCATTCACCAGGGTAAACTCCTGAACAGTTTATCCTTGTTGCAATTAAACTAAGCAGTAAATCGTGTGCTCATTTCTTTGCCTAGCAGAATAGAGATGAGCATGTGATTATTTTCTGATGGCCACCAGGTCATTTTTTTTCAGTCACTATTTTTGTGCAACAATCTGTCCAAAAACATGTGGCTTAAACCCACCACCACTTTATTAGACACGTGGGTTAATAATTATAATAGTGGCCAGCACTTATACTGGGCTGCTCCATCATGCCTGGCACTTTATCTAAGACAACTTGGAAACTGGAGATGACTTGATGACTGGTTCTGAAATCATCTGGAGGCTCTTTCATTCACAGGTCTGGTAGCTGGACTGTCAACCAGAGCACTGAGCTGTGGTCTATCTGTGAAAATTGACCTCCTTGCAGACTTCTTACATGGTATTTCCGGACTCCCTATTAGAGTGTTCCATTAAGCAAGACAAAACTGACTCACCTTTTATGAGCTGAAGTCAGTAGTGACACAAGCCTCATCACCACTATTTTCTAATGTCCAAGGTCAAAGCAATCAACAGCGCCACTATACTGAGGGGAGGGACACAGACCACAGCCGTCAAAGAATTTACAGTCCATTTTAAAACTACTCAATCTCGGGCCTCCCTGGTGGCGCAGTGGGTTAAGCAACGCACTATGAAGCAGACCGCAGCCACTGCAGCACGAGTTTGATCCCTGCTGCCGGCCGGGGAGGGGACCCACATGGCGCGACAGACCTCTCCTGCTGTGCCCGCTGCTCCCCTCAGCAGTGTACTTCAGTTGATCTGCCTGTTCTGCTCCCTTCTCTGTCTGTGGTGAATCCTCTCACCCCCCCCCACACCTCTGATCTGTACCCCAGTGCTTGTATGCATAAATAAATAAATCTTTAAAAAAAAAAAAAACTACTCAATATCCTTTCCTCTGAAGTCCATTCCCCTTTCAGTGTAGCCTAGTGCATCGAACACTGAGGGCAAAAATTAAAAAAAAGAAAAGAAAAAAGTATCACTTACTGCCTATGTAAGGTGGGGAATTCATCACTTGTTCCTTGTTGCCTAATAAAGGACTTGATCTCTGGTTCCTTCCCCTCAACTTTTGTATCCCAGGATTCCTGGGAGTGTGTTGAACAGTCTCATGCAAAAGTACATATCCACCCTGAACCTCAGAATGTGACCTTCTTTGGAAACAGTGTCTTCGTAGATACAGTTAGTTAAGATCTCAAGATTAAATCACTGTAGTTTTAGGATGGCTTCCTGAAGAAGAAAAGATGACACAGAGGAAAAAGGTCACATGAAAATGGAGGCAGAGATTGGAGTTTGTTACAAGAAAAGAAACAGAGGCAAGGAAGCACAGTTGGAGGAAAAGGACCGGTTAACACCTTGACATCAGACTTTTAATCTATAAAACTGTCAGAGAATAAATATGTGTTGTGTTAACCCACTGAATTTGTGGTAAATTTCTTGTGACATCCCTAGAAAATGAATATACCTTTCCGCGTCTTCCTTTCCCAAGTCAAGCTTTGGTTACCAAAGGTAACATGATCTATCATCATGGGTCTCCCTGGTGGCGCAAGGGGTTAAGTCACAGCACTATGAAGCTATCAGTTGCCACTGAAGTGTATTTCAGTCAATCAGCCTCTTCTGCTCCCCACTCTGTCTCTGATGAATCCTCTCACCCCCCATATCTCTGGCCTATACTGCAGTTCTTGTATGCATAAATAAATAAATCTTTAAAAAAACAATCTATCTCCCCACTCCTGACTTGCTTTACAGCAATGAGTTATTTCATGAACACGGCAGCAAAAACTAAAAGAACTGGGACTGTGGGGGTGGTTTGCCCATCATCTAAAGCCTCAGTGCACCCAAACTGCTTATTAATAGCTTTGTGGTCACTGATCTTAGGCATGGGCAAAAAGGTGGGGCTGAGACAGATGAGAAAGGCTGAGTGTGTAAGACACTGTGCGCTGATGCAGGCTCTAGAGGAGCACTGAAAGGGGGATAGGAAAACATACAAATCATGTCTGCCAGAAGCACCTACTCCATGAGAAGAAAGAGCCAGCCTGGCACAAAGACAAGGCTGAAATGCAATCATCTATATTCTCAAAACATGGAAAACAAAAAGGTAGACTATGTAGCGTGAGGAAGTCAAACCAATTTAAGTGATTTTCTTAAAAAAAAAAAAAGATTTTATGTCTGTTAGAAGTTGGAAAAACCAACTAAAAAGAAATCAACTTAATCTATCTCTAAGCAATCTAGAAGTTAATCCTAAAATTGCAAATGATTCACCAATTCACATTTTGATTTTGGAAGACTTTGCAAGTTGCCAAAGTCTGTGGATGACTTTGTGGCCAGAAAGATGCTTTTATTCTTTTCCTTTGACTCTAATGCAGCTCTTTCCCCACCCTCAACTGCTGAGTCCAGAAATGTGGAGCGTTCTCACAGAAGAGCCACCCCCTCTCCTACATCCCATTTAAATTTTTAATTCTCCAAAGCCTAAAAAAAATAGATGCCTCTAGACAAGTCCAATTGAGAAAGTCAAAGTGAATAGTAATAAGAGGTTCAATTACAGACCACACATTCTCCTTATCTGTGTGACAAACACATTCATATAATTTGAGTTCTTGCCCTCATTTTACTTTGAAAGTGCTTAGAAGGCTTTAATATATTTAGAAAGAAAGCATCTTCCTCACCATATTTTACAAAGATAGCATGCTAAGCTAGCCTGCAAAGAGAAACTTTAATTTGAGGGAAGATTAGAAAATGTCTTTTCTAAGTCTATCAAGGCTAATGCTAAAATGCAGAAGGTACAGCTAATCAGATATTTATAATATAGAGATTGGTACCATTAAGAGGATATTTTTTCATTTGTGCAAACCATTTTTTAGTAGATTTTGGGGAGAAAAGGACATATGTAATAAGGGCATTAATTTTTACTTTCCAAGGCAGAAGATCACAAGGGGAACTGAGTTGTTCATCATGGAAGTTCAATTTGAAGAAGACAAAAAGGCTGCCTAGCACAGCAGGCAGGCCAGTGGGTACTGAGGTTGCAAAGAGCGCCCTTCTGGAGGTTGTAGAAATTAAGGCTTTTTGTTCTTGTATTGTGGCCTGGTTGACTTTGCACTAGGTCGAAGCAATGATCTGTATAATTGCAAACCCTCCCTTCATACTGAGCCTGTCACTTCAGCAAGTGATGGCTGGGCTCTGAGCCAGATGTTGGTTTCACCTTAGTTTTCAGGATCCTCCATATCAATAAAAGTAAATAAATTATGGTGCGCACAGGAGGGAGAAAAGGAACAGGTGATGGTAGGGAGAGAGAAAAAGAGAGGGGAAGAGACAGAAGAAGGGAGAGAAAAGCATAGGAAGAGGAAGAAAATGAAATCTGGCAGAGAGGTTGGGCAAGGTGATCACTGAAAGAGCAAAACTATTTTAAAGAACAGCATATCTAGCTATCTGCTTTTTAAAAAAAGATTTATTTATTTATGCATTCAAGAGCTGGGGTGCAGGTCAGAGGTGTGAGATGGTGCGAGGATTGACCAGAGACAGAGTGGAGAGCAGAACAGGCAAATATAATGAAGTACACTGCTGAGGGGAGCAGTGGGTGAGACAGGAGAGATCTGCTGAGCCATGTGGGTCCCCTCTCTGGCCGGGGATCAAACTTGTGCTGCAGTAGCTGAGGATAGCTTCATAATGCTGCAACTTAACCCCTTGAGCCATCAGGGAGGCCCCTATCTGTTATTTTTTTTTGGGGGGGGGAAGCACTATGGGTGGTATAGCAAATTTCGTTCTAACCAAGAGTGTACTTCCCTGCATGTTTTCCACCCAAATTTATGCTCTAGCCCCCACCCAACTTTGGAGGTGACTCCCATCGCAACATAAACAAATCTATATGAGAAAGTGTGGAATACTGGCTGTGGTGCTGGCCCTAGTTGGGGGTGGGGGTGGGGAGGCAGAGTGAATGCCTGGGTTCTTCAGAAATTTGTGAATAAAAAATGGATCTTACACTGAGCAAACATGGGCACCTGGCAGTATTCCACAAATGTTTGCTGGATTAATTGAATTTAAATGAAACAAAATACATTTGGCATATAATTAGAATAAATCACTTAATTCTTAAATCATTAAATTAGATAAAAATAAATTTTTGTTCAATAGTTTGAAGGGGTTTTATTCATCAGAAACTCACCTTGAAGCTGAACCTCCTAACCTATTTATCTCCTCTATCCACACAGAAACACTCTTGTGTTTCTGATCATCATGTATCTTTTGGGATTCCATAGTTTATAGTGGTTCTCAAGGATTACAAATGAAAGAAATTGTAGGGCATACAAAATATAAAATACAAAAAAATATGTATATATCCAGCAGAGAGAGGGAAAAATGGCATGAAAATAATATCGCTCTGTTATAACTGTTCTTTGGATAATTACCACTTGTATTCTTAGGATTTGCACTCAAAGAATAATTGTCATCTTAACTCATGCATCATTCATTATTTAAGTTGCAAAGTAAGTGCACAGAAAACACTGTTGTGTGGGAAGGTGCATTCAACTGTGGAGGGGGCAGGACATTAAAGAACAATGTGGAAGGGAGGGTGGGGAGTAAGGAATGGGGGGGTTGATGTGATTAGAACTTCATGCAGTCATTCGAGGGAAGTCATTTCTTCTAAGATGTATTATAAACTAGAAAACCTTAAATAGAAATAAATTGGCCTATTTTTCCAAGAAATGTAGATCTTCTCATAGGCTTCAACCATCTTTTTCCTTTGAGAAATATTGATCCATCTTTACTATTGTCCTAGGCTATTAGTTGGTCCACCATGAATGGCAGGAATAATCAGATGGTCAATACTATTAGCCCCTAGTAATAGTAAATTTTCTCATATTCACAGGAGTGGGGACAATGAAATAATGCCATTGCCCTTCTCGGTGAGCACTCAGGTAATGGAACAAAACACTCTATTACATTCACGGCACACTCACACTTGGGTAGATAAGCTGTCCCCACCTCATACTCCTTTGAATCTCCAAGGCAACTGGGACATGCCTTGCATCCCACAATTGAGTTAGAACTTAACTCTTTTCTGTTCCTGAAGTGTATTCACACATATTAGCTTACTTGCCTTCTAACCATTTTGTTCTCCTTAGGTGAAGAAAGTGACACAGACAATAAGTAGTTTGCTTAACATTGCAAGCCTAATAAGGATAGGGTCTAGGCCAAGAATCCCAGATTCTTTACATTGTACCAATGGCTGAACCATGCCACCCAGCCTGCTCTGAAATCAGCATTTTGAGTTAGAAAAAAATAAATAAATCCACAGATAGAAAAGACAGAGAGGAAAAGTAGGTGAGAGTGTCTCCTGTGCCCAGATAAGAAGCCCAAACCAAGAATTGGAGAACCGGGAATTATTACCAGCAAAATGATTCTCTTATTACTCAAAATTAATTCGTTATACTTGTTTTGATATTGATGGCTGGAATAAAAGGAAGTGTTATGGAATAACTCCCAGTTTCACAAATGAAGTAATCAATATACATGCTAGTGACTAAAATTTTCTTAAGCTATGGACAATTTACTAGTATTTCCTAAATTGTGCCTGCTATAATTAAAGATATGATTATGCACACATGTTTGATAAGTGGAGAGAGAAGAAAGCAGTGATAAGTGTTAACATCCCCTATCCCTATGGTATAAGAAAATTAGGTAATTAATAGCTTTCTGCAAGAAAGAGCCTAGCCCTACTCAGCATTTCTTACTCACCTAAGCAAACTCCCCCACCATTACCTCACCTTTTCCCTATCCATGAAAGCCACTACTTTTTTTTACTCTACCTCTGCCTTTGTATACTGAAATATGCCTTTTCATCACTACTTAATGAACATACCTATTACAATATTTATTGTGACTATACTGTGTTAAGTACTAGGAATCCAATGTGATTCAAAAGTAATCATTCCTACTATCACTATGGTAAAATGTAACTTTTCTATAAAGTCACTGCTATTAATGAAAGCCCTGTGGGTTTTCACTTTGTTTTGTTTTCTTTGTTTATTCATCTAGGGATGGCAATGCTCCAAGGTCAATGAAAGAGTGGAGATGGTGACACTGTCCAAGGTACTGCTCAAACACTTTGCTAATTCTTCACCCCAAGCAGAAGAGTCAATGGCTAGATTAAAGTACAAGATTTGGCAAGACTAAACATGTAGCAGCCCTAATTATAAGTACATAAATAAAGAAGATGACGTTGAATACAATCGCAAACTATAATAAAGGAGCTATTTCCTTCAGTTGGCAACTTCAGCTTTCTGGCAAAAAATGAAAACTTTAGAAAATAATGTGTGGTGCATCACATATACTTATAGGGATGGTTTAAAAAATCAACTTAGGGAAGACATTAATTTAATCCAAGCTAGGATGAGATAATTACTTTAATTAAGCACTTATATCATCTCCCACTTTCCTAGTAGCCAATATTAAATGTACTACTACATCGTTATATTAAAAGGAAGACCACACTTTTACCTGGGGAGATATTTTCATAATACTAAATTCCTAGACAACAGTTTTTCATTTGCATCAAATAAGAAACAGAAAGCAAGAAAGTGGGCACCATGAAAAGTAAGCATTTTGCAAGAAATAGTCTTCAAATAGTCCTTCCTTATATCAAAATGTAATAAAAATCCAACAACATAAGGTAAAGTTTGACATGAAAGTAAATTTGTGAGAAGTTAAGAGAGCAGTCCTGATATATAGCATCCTGATGATCATATTTTATACCAGGATAAAATTTAAAGCCCCTAGAAAAATTAATATATTCTTAGCCTGTTTCTTTTAGCCATGATTTGTCAGCTGTACTGTGAGTGAATACTTTACAAGGGCCACTTCAAGACTGCTACTTTAGACTTGTCTAAAATGCTGATTTTCTGTGCTGTCAGTTGATAATAGTCCTGAAGTGTGGATATGGACATGAACTAGATTTTTGGTAAGTAAAAGATGGGTGAGAGTTCCTAATGTTTATTGCAGCATACTAACTCTGCTCATTCGGTACTATAACCACAATGAGTTGTCCTGTTCCAGACAGTAATTTAGCTTACCCAGTCTATGAATGCTATCAAGAACAAAAACCCAACAATTTTAGTTTTAGCTATGGGTTAGGCAAAAAGTCTTCATCAGTAATTTGCTTTTTCAGAAGACAATCAGCTCAGTTACAGTGAGAGAATTGAAATCTTAAAATTTAAAGATATTTTCTCATGTTGGAGGTGAACACCTCCAGTGACAGGTAACTTGCTAGTAAATGAGACATCCTGTCTAGCTTTTTAAATACTTTAAATATAAGAATGTTCTTTTATGAAATGCTCTTCTGAGAAATTTACTTCTGCCTCACTTCTAGCTGCAGTTCTTTCTTCTGGCCTCTGATGCATGCAGGATACACATAATAAATAGAAAATATCTATTTCAAACCACTACTGAACTGGTTTTAATTATGCCATGGGTCAGAAGATCATCTTTGTCATAGTGATAATGTAGTCCACCTACATCATTTCAACACAGAAAACTCCCAGCACTATTGCTCTTTGTGGATTAATAATAGAACTATGGTTTTTTCCTATATTGACTTAACACTTCTCTACTTCCCCCTGTGAGGGGAACTCAAGTCATACACATCGTGGGGCTCCCTTCCCCTCGTTCCTGAAGGTACTGTGCACTCCCATGCATCCTAGAATCTGGCTGGTTGGAAAATGGGTGGGTATGAGGACCAAATTCTATCATTCCATTGCCTGAGTGCTCTTGTTTAAGCAGAGAAGGTGGTCCCTTAGTATTCTTTCTCTTAAAGTTTCAAATTAAAGTATGAAACGTTCTTAGTGGTGAATGTTGGAGTAGGAAGATGATGAATATTGGAGGATGTTTTAGCAACTTGAGAAGTCACTGAAAAGCAGATAAAATATTTAAATAGAAGAAAATAGAATGTGCAGAGAAGGACTGAGCTGTAGATCATCAGGGCCTATTAATAGAGAGAGCAGCTTTCACTCCAGGTGGTTTTGCTTCCACAAGTGCTAGTTATAGTCATTCCAAACTTTGGATACTTATGTGAACTCTGTATTCTTAAAATGTCTTCTCATTTTTACATGATTTGATTTGACTGGGCCTCTATTCCTTAAAAATGTGATGGTCCTGCTGGAAGAAGACTGTAATGCAAACATCCCAAGTTTATAGCTGGAAAATCTAAGCTACGTAAGATATTCGAGATCACTTAAGAACACAGAGAGTGAAGTACAGCTTTGGCAGTTGAATTCCTCCCATATGATCCATTTTATATGGACTAATTTCAATGGCACAGATTGTTTTGTATACTATGTGCACAATAATAGAAATTAAGATAGATTAATTATGACTCCAGTACTTTACATGGCTCAGGGTACAAGTATATACATATAAAAAATTAAGTGTCTTTAGTAAATCATCCCTATTTTGTGGTAAAGTGCCAGATTCAACATGCAACTTCTCCCAGTCTGATACTTGATAAGCAGGAGTGATATTCAGATTGACATTGGAAAGCCCACTTCACATGAACAGAGCAATTCATGGGGTTTATGGAAAACTACCTGGTGTTCCTCTTCACACACCTCTCCTCTTTGGGTGGTCTGGAATTCTAGAAGAATAGATTTGCATCTCATTAAGAGAGGGCAAGTGAGAGAGAATAGAGGAAAATATGGATGACACTGGAGAGCCACTAGTCTGGAAGAGAATTCATAATACTTGTGAAAAGGGAGTTAATACCTCATTGAATGCAATTTTACAATGTATGTTCATTTTCAAACTCCTTCACTCTATTCTGGACTTTCAATGAGTTGTTCTTGACATGTGCTTGATTGTCCTGAACACTTTGTAAAACAGCATGAAATAAAATTTTCACTCATCACATTCTATTCCTAAGAGCACTTGCTAATTTTGTTTGATTCATAATATCATGTTGTTGTTGCTGTTGTTCAGAAAATATATAGTCACTGAAGTCCCAAAGTAATCATATATAAAATTATTAGAAAGCAAAATTTACCCCACAAAATTCCTATTTTCTCCATACCTAACAGAATTTTCTAGTAGGAATTAAAGTGGGAAATAAAAAGAGAGAGAGGAAAGATAAGGACTTAATTGTTAAAGTGATTTCCAATAGACATAGGGAATAAACAGCAGAAATGACATTCAGTAAAAGCAACACAAAAAGCCAGAGCAAAATGAATCACAGACATAACGTCTGCTTGGAATCTGGAAATTAAAGTAGTGTTTTGAATAGAACAGATAGGATTCCCAATTGAACAATGAGCTGAAATCCAGGAAGCTTTCAAAAGTAAATAAAAAGTAATCACAGAGAAGAATAAAGATAAGTGCACTTTCTCATTTACATGAGCGGACAGTAGTTCCATAACCCCTTGCTGATTAAAATGGATCGTTAACCAGACTGCAAGGAGCAAAATGAAATGGATCATAAAGTTGCTCATTTTAATGCTACATTCGCTCAATGAAATGTATTTCTGAATTAAGTTATAATATGCAGGATGAAACCTCAACAACATCTGAGTGTACATACAACTGAGAGGGCTTCTGAATTAGCCAACAATCCATCTCTGGGGCAAACTCAGTTTTCTCTTGAGTAATCCATCATTATAACTCAAGGAGTTGTAGACAATTCCTAACACTGTATGAGTGTTCTGCCCTTTCCCAAGTAGTGGCAGTGCTGTTCTCGTGACAGCAGAGCAACTGATTCAGTCGTGAAACGACTAATCTAGGCCCAATATCTTCAGTGAGTTTCCCTATCTGTGACTATGCTATCTATAGCTATTTAACTAACTATTCCAAAATTTAGAAACTTCAAAAAAAGTGACTCAAGGCTCAAGTCTATAATTTGGGCTGGGGTCAGTAAAGTGGTTGTTAAACATGCCAGGAATTGCTCAAAAAGGCTTGAGTAAGGTAGATTACAAGCTGGACTCTTAGCTAGATCTGGGGTGTCTCATGTCTTTCCAAGTAGCCTTTCCATATTTCTTGCATGGAGACAGCAGCCTTCTAAGAGGACAAAACCCAACACTCAAAATAGTAGCACTCAAAATAGCTGGCATCATGTTTATGATGTCCCACTGGTCAATGTTACATGGTAAGTGCCATGGTCAAACCCTGGGTCAGCGTGGGAGGAAATCACACAAAGTCATGACATTCCCACCTGACTGTCAAAGTTTGCATATTAAATTCAGATCAAAATATTTCCCATCCGCAATAAGGAATTCAAAACAAGTTAATAAGAGTTCAACTCATACTGCACACCCAAGGGCGCAAGATGAATGAGAGATTCAAGTATTAAATACTCGTGTAACTGCTGCTTCAATACCTTTATGTGATCCTCACTTAAGCATTTACGGATGCTTCTGCCAGTTCCAAAAAGAAATCACATGTAGCTCTGGGCTTCAAAGAATGAAATAAAACAATAATTTCAATTTTATAAATCCTCAGAGTGAAAGCAACTGAAACGTAGCCTTTTTCTGACTGTTGTGTGTTCCAATCCCTGCAGGCCAATTAACTTCTTTCAAAGTCCCAGCAAGGGCTTGAAGGTTAATTAAAATGTGTGATTTAGGAAAAAAGAGAAAACCAAACTGAGGATAGTATATAGTGCACATATTCCACCAGGTGCCTTGGAAGCAACATTTAATTACCCGACAGTGCAGCCCAGCACATGCTTTGTCCCACAGTTCTGCACAGACAACTCAGACGCAAAGTGCCAAGGTCTTGGTGGGCAACACGTGCCCAGGCAGTGAATAGAATGTCTCTCCACTCCCCACTCCCACTCCATCTCCTCCCGCCTGATAGTGTTTCTGTCTTTTGTGCTTTTATTGCCACACTATCTTAAGACTTCCTCCCACGTTAGTAGCTCCTTCTCCACTGACTCTCCTCCAAAACCCCACAGAGAATTTTTTCTCACATTTTTTATCCCAGTCCACACGCTACTTGCCCATCTATTTTCCGCTCTTCACAGTGAGAGTTTTTTGGTTAGTTAACTAACAGTTTGCTAATATGCCTGCCCTCTCAGGAAACACCTGCATTTTAGCTGGAGGATCCATAGGATTTTTAAGTCAAGTAGACAGCCCGAAACATGGTGCCCAACAGTCCCTGCTACTAGCATTCACATCCTTGTGTGGTTCCCTCCCGGTTTACTGGCCTGGATGATTGGTAACATAAAACAAAAGCGAAGATGGGTCACTTCCAAGATTAGGTTATTAAAAAATAAATCTCAATCTTTGTTCTCTCTCTCTCTCATTATTTGCTTTGAAGGAAACCATACAGCAGATGATCAGATCTTTGGAGAGACCTTCAGAATACAGAGCTGAGAGTCACATGAGTGAGCTTGGAAATGGCTTCTTCTACCCTCGTTAAGACTTTAGGCTGCAGACTCCTCAGATGCTTAACTGTGACTTCATGAGAGATCCTGATCTAGAACTCCCCCACTAAGTTGATCCCAGATTCCTAACCTAGGAAATTATGAGATAAATAATTTGTCTCAAACTACTAAATGCTGAGGTAATTTGTTATGCATCAATAGTGAATTAACACAGTAAGTTGGGTCTTTCTCACATGATAGAGTCACTTAGCAACACAGAGAGATAACTGACTGAGGTGGAGTGAGCTCAGCAAACCATTCTGGAAATTTCTAGGAAGAAAAGAGCAGACACTTTAGGAAATAGGGCAACAGGCAAGTGTTGCTGGGCAGAGAAAGGGATTGCAATATTCGAGGGGTGACTATTAAGAAGAGTCCAGGGTTTCTTTTCATCAGATTAGGCTTTGAAAATGTCTTTCTCCCACCCTTCCTCTCTTCCTCGGGTCTCAGGTCCCAGGTTGTAGGCTGGCTCTGTGGTGCTCTCTCAGGTTGCCTGCCTGTTATCTCTGTTAAGTGGTAACTCCCCTTTCTTTCTCTTATGGTTTCCTCTGAGGTGATTATACAATTTTTGTACCTTATGGAACACATGAAATTTTGTGTGATGATTCCCAAAAAGAAGACTCATGGCCTTTGAGAAATTTCAACACCATTTCCTCAAAGAAGCTGTTAACAAACAAGACATACAATGTACTTGTCTCAATACAATAAAGACAACATAGCATGCTGCCGAAATGCCCTAGTTCGAATCCTAGCTCTGTCTCAAATTCCCTGTGTCACCTTGGGCAACAGACTCTGAACCTGAATCTCCTCATCTCTAAAATGGTGATAATTATGATACCTAACATATAAGGTTATTGTAAGAATTTAAAAATGAAAGTACATATATGTAGTATATTTATACCCTTGCTTGATAATCTGATGAGTAGTTGCAAGTGACAACTATCATTTTCAAGTAGTCACTAAACTCTGAATTGAAACTTCAGTAAAGCTCAGGAAACTCAGTTCCCATGGGGGCAGGACTTCCGTTGTTGGCTCCCACTATTTCTCTCTTCTGGGATAGAATAAAGCAAATAAGCCCTCCTGAATCTCAGGGCAGTGAGGGCCTCACTCTCAACTAGGTTTACTGTCAAGAAGGTTTTCTAGACCCTCCATTTCCAGGCTTCCCTTACACTACTTCCAATTTATCAGTAATCATCCATAGAACCAGCAGGGCTGAGTTAGGGCTTTTGTTTAGGTATGTAATATAATACTGAGCTTATTTGGTGCTAAATACAGGTATTTTCCTTTTGAGTTTTACCATATTAGCTTAATTCCATTGTTCTATTTGTTCAAGCCTACTAATAACACTTTGGATTCTTTTTTTTCCCCTACTTTTGATGTCAGCTACAAAGCTACATATCAGAGAGGAAGCTTTCAACCAAGCATGTAGTAAAGACCATTTTCTTAAATTGCTAATGGAAAGAGAAGAGCACTACTCTGGACAGCTAAGCACTATATTAGTTAACTTTGGCAGCTACATCAGAGATGCTATGGGAAAGAGCATAGAAATATGGGAAGGAGAATGTGGGGTGGGGGTGTAGGAAATAGGGACCAATGTTTATGAAGCATGTTTGCTTAAATATGGGGAGCAGGGCCCCTTCTCCTTATGGAGTGCAGCGAAAGTATAAGTGACCCTGCAATCACTGATGGGATATGATAACGCAGAGACAGACATCCATTCCTGAGCCGGCCAACAGGCCACACTTTATCCCGTGAATCCCATGAGCGTGCAAGCTAACAATTAGGGGAGTACAAGTGACTATCACACATTTGTTTCCCTTATATTATATATGACTCTGAAGAATCAAACATCTAATCGAGAGATGTATCCAAAGAGTCATAATACAATTTTCACAGTAAGAGAAGGGATGTGACATTCCACATAAAATTTAAGTGCATGACTTTGAGTACTTCAGGGTATTTCTAGGTGACAGATAATATCATCAAATAGCATCACTGAGTGGAGAGAAGCAGGCAGTGTTGGTGTGTTGACAAAGATAGGAGTTGGCGGTGCTGTGGGCTGTTACTGGATGGCTCAGGACCAAGAGTGGGGCTGCCTTGGTGTTTCTGTTACCCAGGACTTCAGATTTCCCTTTGCTGCACTCACTTCACAATCTGCAGCCAACTTGATGAATCTATCTGTCTAGAGGCCTTTTAAAATGACATAATGGAACTATGGAAAATGCCTACGAGCAATTCATAGATGAGGCTAGTTCTATTTTTGAACACTGGTTTGCAGTGATGTACCCCAAACTAGCTGAAATCAATGTATCAGCTGTCTGGGCAAATGGAATAGGAGCCGTCGTCCAAAGATCTGTTCCTAGCGGGCTGCTGCTGACTCATCAGGAGGGCGGCGAGCACCACAGCACTCATGCCAGCAATGGCGAGTCGTTCTGCCTCATTTCTGCTCTACTGGGGAGACAGGACATTTACTTTGCCTACTCTGAGCCCAGGGGGGTGTGATGAGGACTTCCCTACCCCACAGCACTTCCTCCTGCCCTCCCACTTCAGACTGTGTCTGATTTTCTGTGAATAGTTGACATCTGGATTCTAGGTGCTCCTGGCCAGTTGGCTGCAGCCACAGCTGCAAGCTATTGCAGCCAAGGGTCTCCCCAGAATCTGTCAGGTGGGAGGCAAGTGCTTGTTAGGGAAGGGGACAGAAAAGACAATGAAGGGAAGCATCTTTTGGTTTTCTCCGTGAATAAACAAAAACACAGCAATTTGAGCAGATGGGAATACAGTAGGCCAAAGCCTCCAGGACTTCCACATCATTTGTTTGGAAGTTCTACTTGGGGTAGGGAAGAAACATGTAGCATGGAACTAGTGATGTTGACTAGGAAACCCTTAACTACCCCAGGTTTAAATTCAAAATTTGCAGTTATATGTATCAGCTGGCTTATGGATGGTAGAAGAATTGTACCCACCATAGAATTAGAGTGGTTCCTTATCACTGAATAAGCAGTCTGTGCTGGATATTGTTTATTGATAATCAGAAACTCCCTCCCTTTTTAGAAAGCTTAGATTTTCCTCTGGGCTTTATTAAGCAAGGATCAGAAGCTCAAAACTCTCATTACTAGACTCCCTTGCCAGTACATTCACTTAGATTCAGTCCATGAGATGCTCTTGTTTGAGATTTTGAAGACAGAAGAGTAGAAGAGTCTTTTCTCACAGTGGCAACTACAGAGGGTGGATCAGAGATGACAGACATAGCAGGGAATTTACCTGAAATTTTAGGCATCCTCCGAGAGCGGCCTCATTCTTAACATGGGAGAAGCCAAGGCATGGTGATGACTTCCTGCAAGCCTGGTATTCCTGGCTTCTGGAAGGCAATCTTTCTTGTCAGCAATCACAGAGCAGCTTCACTAGGAATTCAGGCAAATAAATAAAGGAATGTTCCAGAGCCCTCAGTGGATTTTTCAGACTTTAATGACGCTCTCTTGGGGAACCAGGCACATGAGTACACCAGGCACGGAGGCAGGCATGGGCCAGCCAGGGGTGCTGGGAGGCAACCAAGCCTTCCAGCCCCCCACAAACCTTTATGCTCTTTCTCCAGGCTCTCTCTGGTGTTCTCTCCTGGGCTTTCTTCTCTCTAATCACACAGTCCATCTCCTCACAGACATCTTCCTGTAGCCACCCTCTGTCTCTGAGTGACGCCACCCTTAGAGCCCTGGCCTCTAGGCTCAGGTGTGCACACTTAATGCATGCGTGCGCACCCACACTCCAGGAGTCCACAATCAGGCACGTGTGGGGCGCCCACGCTCCCAAGCGCCTTCTGCATTAACACGATCAAGGTTGCAGGTGATAGCCACAGAGGCTGTGGCATAAAAAGCCTGATTAATTCCATTTACCCTACATTTCCACAGCCTCCAAAGTTTAGGCTCCACTGATGCAGATTCCAGCTGCCTTTGTTCAACCTTTTCTTACTTCACATACATAGAGTGGTTTCTGGTGAACTGACCAAGCCCTGACTGATACACAATCTATATGCTTCCAATTAAGGAAATTTTACAAATGTTCAGAACTCCTAGCTCTTGACCCAAAATAAACCTCAGAAAACTACAGCTTCATCTGGGTTGTGAAAGCATAGTTCATGCTCAAGTATCCATGAATAATGTGCCTTCATCCATGAAAAGAATATTTATTGAATGTTTCTTGGTGCCAACAACATTTTAGCAACACGAAGAGCTTACATCCTAGTTAGAGGAGACAGTAAACATGTTTGAGATGGTACTGAGTTCTATGTGGGAGGTGGTGAGGAGAGAGAGAGATAAATGGCTCGATAAGGGGGCATTATGCTTGTGGGGTGGGTGTCCTTTAATACATAGATGGTATCCAGGAAAGTCCTCATGGCTAAGGTGATATCTGAGCAGGGGTTTGAAAGAAATGAGACTGCGAGCTGTGTGGAAGAATTTTCTCCTGATACAGTCCTGGAGGCACGAACATGCTTAGCCTCAATGAGGAAACAATACGCCTGAAGCAGTGTGAATAATGAAGAGACTAGAAAGAAATTTGATGAGAACAGTGACAGGGGTCCATGTTACATAAGAGCTAATGGAGCATGAGAAGGTTTCTGGCTTTTACTCAGCGAAACTGCTGGATAGTTTCACACAAGTACTGCTTTTATATTAAGGAGAAAGCAAAGAAAACATTATTTTTGAAAAAATAGAACTTTAACAGACATCTCACCAAAGAAGACATATAGATGACAAATAAACATGAAAAGATGCTCCACATCATGTTAAAAGGAAAATGGAAATTAAAACAACAAAAGACACCACTACATATGTATTAAAATGGCCACAATCCAGAACCTGATGACAGCAAATGATGGCAAGAATGAGGAGCGATCAGAACGCTGATATATTGATACTGGAAACGCAAAATGTTACAGAGGCTTTGTAAGACAGTGTGATGACTTCTTATAAAAGTAGACATACTATTTTTAAAATTTTATTTTTTTGAACAGCTTTGTTTACTTTTTTACAATATAGCAGTTCTCCTCTCAGGTCTAAACATATTCTTACCAAGGGATCCAGAAATCTTTAGTATTTACCCATAGGACTTAAAAACTTACGTCCACACAAAAATCTGCATACAGGTGTTTACAGCAGTTTTATTCATAACTGGCAAAACCTGGAACCCACAAAGATGTCCTTTAGTAGGTAAAGGATAAATAAGCTGTGGTATATACACACAATGGAATTCAATGCTAAAACCAAATTAACTATCAAATCACACACACACTAAAGACAAATAGGACTTGTTTTAAATGCATATGATTTAAAAGCATATGACTAAAATGAAAGCAACTAATTTGAAAAGACTATATAGTGTAGGGTTCCAAATATATGATATTTTGGAAAGTGTAAAACTAAAGACACAGTAAAAAGATCAATGAATTACTAGAGGTTATGAGAGGGAGAAATGAATAGGTAAAACAGATTTTTAGAAAATTGAGACTATTTTGCATGATACTATAATGGTAGATATATGTCATTACTTATTTGTCCAAAGTCCTAGATATACAATACCAAGAATATACCCTAACATGATTTATGGACTTGAGGTGACAATGATGTGACAATGTGGTTTCATCACTTAAAACAAAGGTACCACTCTGGTGGGGGGAAATGGGGAGGTTAAACATATGCAGAGTTAGGAGGGAAATAAAGATCTCAGAACCTTCTGTTCAACATAACTATGAATCTAAATATGCTCTAAAAATTGAGAAAAATAGATATGGCATTCTGTCTTCAAAAGTCATAGTACCCTATACTATTATTACTTACTGTTACACTATTATACTATTACTACCAGTCAACTAGATAGAATCTGGTTTCTTAATTTATATTTGAAAACATCAGTCTCCACTATTTTAGCAAACTGGCTTAGAAAGTGATTATGAATTCTACATTGAACTCTTACGAAAATAAGGGCTTAGTTTCCGGATGGTTACAAGAAAACTAGATTTAGGGAGAGGCAAGAGGCCCAAAAGTGCTAAGTGCTAAGAGAGAAAATGTCTGTGATTTGGCTGAGATGAAGTTCCCTGTGAAGAATGCCCACTTGACAGAGAATGGCTCCGTGGAGGGGGCTCCTGCCCAATATGAATCCACCTTGAAAGTTCCTGTCACTGCACTCCAGATTCCACTGTCATGAAGAAGACATTGAGTAAGGAGCTCTCTCCCTAGAGGAGCTCACTTCAATCTTAAGGGCTACACATAAATGCTGTGCTAAGACTTGTCCAGGTCCAGGGCCTCCAGCACAAAAACAAGGCCCCAAACAATCAGCTGAAAGCCAAGAGAGATGCAAGAACTGATGAGCGGAGTGAAGGGGAGGAGAAAGGAGAAGCAGGGAAAGGAAAAGGAAATCTAGACTGCTACAGGTTACACTCAGGGGTTGTTAGGAGAACCCTGACAAAACTCTGGGTAACAAAGAAAGAAAAATGCCTGAGTTTCATTAACTAACACAAAGGAGAATTCCAGTCTGACCTGAGGAGCATCTTTCACTGAAAGGATGAGAAATGTCATTAGGGCTTTTATTTGGGTCAATCAAACCCTTCCCTCTCTAAGCTTCACACCTAAAGCTTCACTGGAGATAATAGTAAATAGTCATTTAAAAGAAATTTTCCCAGCTCTATATAAACATGAAAATACTTTAAAACATGAAGTTTACAATCAGAAATCAGAAGGTTGCTAACACACAAATAATTCAAATTTTGGAAGGACATTCCTGATTCTCATAGTTCACATTGTCAAGACTCCCCACCACCTCTCACCACACACACAGTGCACACCACACTCCATCACTCCTTCCACCAGGTTTGGTGTCACATGTCTACACACACACACACACACACACACACACACATTCTCATCTGTACTTGCCTCATCATTTTCAAGGCCACATGTTAAATGGGGGTGTCCATGTCAGGAACAATTTCCTGCCTCAGTTATTATATTCATGGTGTGATTTGCAAAGTGCTGAAAGCCTCCAAAAGTATGGTTCTGCTGATTTTCTAGAGATTCTTGTTATCCAAAGTAGAAACATGCCATCAACTTTAGGCAAGTCTCAGAGAGGTAAAAGCCAGGCTGCATATGTGACTCTATACTTTCTAGTAGCCACATTAAAAACTACAAAGAGACTGGTGAAAATAATTTTAACTATATATTGCATTTAGCCCACCTTAAAGGAAATAGATTTCAGCAGCATGTTGTCAATGCACTAACTTTAAAAATGTGCTTTACATGTTCTTTCATACCCTGCCTCTGAAATTCATTGTGTTTTACACTCTCAGCACGTCTCAGCTGGGCTCAGCCATGTTCAAGTGTTCAGTAGCCACCTGTGCCTGTGCATTTGGTATTATCCAAGCAGCTCAGATACAGTTTATGATGAGAGCATTTATCTAAACACACATTCTAAGGCCCAAGTGTTATCAGATGTAGGGACCTCATCAATTCAAAGCACCTTTGAGTCTGTCATGCACTCTGCCTACTCTCAGCAGCTCTAATTCCCACAGCTCCTTCCTCTGTGGTGACGAGCTTGTGTCCGGACATATGGGCAGGCCAGCTGCATTTGCTGCCATGGTTGTGGTCGCTCAGAGAGAGCATACACTGTGGATCACAATGTGAGTTCTTGACCACATCGTAATTGCACAACTTTGGGCAAGTTCAGTTTCACTTTTAGCCTATTTCTTTCTTCAGGAAAAGGGAAAAGATCTCTTCTGTGTATACCACAAGCTTGTGAAGATAAGTAAATATGTGCATATAAATTATTATATTATAAAATGCCAAGCATTGTCATTTTTACATTTATTTAACCTAGCATACCTTCACATGGCTGTTGGTGGGTCCTAGAAACATAGGAATTATCGATATTTGAAATTTTTTTTTAAATGTCCTATTCATCGCCTCCTCTAGCACAGAATCACTTTTAAGGTTTGATGTGCTGGGCTATGTTCTCAGATGTGATCCCTACAAATACCCCCTCTGCTGGAGAATATGCCTGTGTAGTTCATTTCTGCAGTGGGCAGAGAATGTCCAAGGCCAATTCAGATTAGACCAATGTTCAGAATATGGATTTGGAGTCAGAATGAGCCAGGTGAGACTATGGGTCTACTGTTCACTCTCTGAATTATTTTTCCTTTTGAACTCTACTTTCCCCATCCTCCAAATAAATTACTACCTAGAATTACTGTGAGATTTATGAGAGAAGATATTGTAAAACACACAGCACTGTGCCTACCTAACTCATGATTCTCCCTCATTAATTTGTAAGTGCTTTTATCTTTATCTCAGCATGCCAGATACTTGACATGCCATCCCCGGAGAGGGAAGAGTGTGATGAGATTCCAAAGTGGCCTGGCCATTTATCTCATTGCAGGGGGTTGGTATAGAGACTGTTGGCAGGTTTGTTTAGTAGGGACGGGCCTTCGGTTGGCACTCAATTTTATAACTTCAAGTCATTTAGTCACATTCTGCTGGACAGACTCATTACTTCTGAAGCTCTAGAGAAGCAGCTCACAAGATTGATGGTTCCTTCCAGTCTGGCTGGCTCCCATGGGGCCTCATTTGCAGCGTTTGGCTTCTCAGGGAGAGCCTCTCTGCTTGATCAGCTTGGGAAGATTGAGTTCTGTCTTATGAGTTCTCATGTGGGACATGCAATCTGAGTTCCGGATAACAATGGTGGTCACTCTGGGTATTTGTAAGTTCTTTCTTCCCAAAAGATCTCATTTACTTTCTTTAGCTCCCCTCTTACAAGAAGCCTGATCTAGGAATGATATAGTCCCTAGGTGACAGAAGGACTTCTGGAGGGGATGGGATGGGGCCAGAGAAGTTGACATCTAGCAGGTGTTTAGTCACAATCAATTGTATTTTGGATGATAGAAGGCTGGGTGACCAACTATCTTGGGGTGCCCAACACCCAGGGCTTCCTTGGATACAGAACTTATACCAGATTATTTTGAAACTTAGAAAATAGGTCTTATCCTTCAGGGAAAGAAGGTGGAACAGGACTTTTCAAACTTTATTGCATATATGCATCACTTGGGGATCTTTCCTAAACGCAGGATCTGATTCATGAGGTCTGACTTGGGGTCCAAGTCTATCAAGTTAGTTCACAGGGCACACAGTGAACAGCAATAGTGGACCTGTATGAAAAGGCATGACCTCATGCTTGGCATACTCTCCTTTCCAAATATTATTCTTTGAACTTCACATTGCTCATTTGCTCTACCTCTACTACCCCTGAGAATGAATCCTACTGTCAAGGCTACTCATAATTCTGTGTTCCTGATCCCCTACATGTCAACTTCCCTAGGCAGCCTACACCTCTTACCATCTCTCTCCTTGCTATTTATACCAGTGTTCACACTTTCTCGTAGGGTAGTAGGGTAGCACGTGACCATAGTCAACAAATACTTTCACTGCTTTTTACTTCTCACTCCTCCAACAGCGGTGACTCACACCCACAGACATGCATGAACACTTTCTAGCCCCCCTGCGTAATAGTCTCTCCCAAGCAGTTGACATATATTTTATTTACTGCCTTTTGTTTGTCTCCTTCCACTGGAGCATAAACTGTGGGAAAGCAAAGTTTTCCTATTTGTTCACTGCTGTGGCCCTGAGGCCTACATACTAGCCTTTCAAAAACAGTAGTAAATGGGGGCCTCCCTGGTGGCACAGTGGGTCAAGCAATGCACTATGAAGCAAACCGCAGCCACTGCAGCACGATCTCTGCCACCAGCCACCAACCGGGGAGGGGACCCACATGGCGCAGCAGACCTCTCCTTTCTTGCTCACTGCTCCCCTCAGCGGTGTATTTCAGTTAATCTTCCTCTTCTGTTGCCCACTCTGTCTCTGGTGAATCCTCTCACCCTACCCCCATGCCTCGGGCCTGTGTACCCCCGTGTTTGTATGCATAAATAAATCTTTAAAACAAAAACAAAAATGACTATTACAAATTGCATGATAGATGAAAGCTTTCTTTATAAGAATTCAGCATCGACTAGTCAGATCGGTGCACTTATCAACCACAAAAAGAAAATGCACTCTGACTTCAAAGCCCTTAACAAACTCCTCTCACTTAGAACTGGAACTTACGCACTTACAACTGTCTAAGTGTGCATGGACTACGTTTGCAGGCACCTGACATGTACACACACCACACATATAGAGCTTAGTAAGGACTATAAATGATGTGCACTACAAAAGTGTTTTTGGTGGAGCCTGGGGTAAATCTCTGTGAACTTTAAACATTGTGGCAAACACAAAGTAATAGAAACTTTTCTTGGAAGGAGAGGTGGTCTCCTGCTTCTTCAGAGACTCACCTCACCAACTCATCTTACTTAACTTGAATGAATTCACCAACTAACTCCGTGTGAAGCAGAAAGACAGAGAAGAAAGAGTATTCTTGTCTAAAAGGTTTCTTGACTGTTTCACTATGGCCTTAATGGTGTTAATGGTTTAATTTCTAAGTTGCAAGTCCTCCTCCCTAAATAGCACTTAGCATAATTGATGCCAGGTTAATCACTGTGCCAGCGGAGGGAAGAGTCCATGGGCAGGAACCACGTGCTGTTCTACCTGTACTTAAAGAGGAAAATGTCATGCATCTCTGAAGCAACAAAGCTGCCTGAAAATAGTGCTGAGTCTCAACAAGAGCTTTAAGGAAAAATAAAATATGAGAATAAAGTGTGAACAAGACAAAAATTCACTACTATTGAAAAATTAAGGGAATGAGTAAGGTGATCATCTTCTTTTAACATTTTAGGGAATTTCCAGTTATAATAATAGGTATATATTATTTTATAATTATTGACAACATGGTATTTTTTATTTATATTATTGGTTAAAAAGATATTATGTAGAGAAGTGGGAACTATTTCCAACTTTAGGTAGAATTTGCCTTAGTCTATTCAGGCTGATATAACAAATTCCCATAGACCGAGTAGTTTATAAACAACAGAAACTTTTTCTTTACAGTTTTGGGGGCTGAAAAGCCCACATTCAAGGTCCTGACAAAATCTGTGCCTAGTGAGGGCCCACTTCTAGGCTGATGGTCAACTCTCCCTTCCCTGTGTCACGTGGTTAAGGGGCAGAGGAGCTCTCTATGGTCTCTTTCTTGAGAGCACTAAACCCGTTCTTGAAGGTTCTACCCTCAAACACCTAATCACCTCCCCAAGTTCTCATTTCCAAACACCATCACATTAGGGATTTCCACATATACCTTTTTACTTTACAGTCAGTCTATGGCAGTATTATAAAGAACTATAAAACTCTATGTCATCACACTAAAATGTTAATTAACAGTGGATCTCTGAACAGTGAGATTATTGCTAAATTTGCTTATTTTCTAAATTTTTGATAGTATGTGCTGCTTTTTTAATTAAAAAGAATTTGGAAATTAGCACTATGTAAAATTATATAAAAAGTGTGACAATCCTGTTTTTATAGTAATAGTTATAGTAACCATTTTATTTGTTTGTTTGCCTTGAGTTTATTTTAAGCAGATTTTACCTCTTATTTCTGGAAGTAGACTAAGAAGGGGAAATGTTTATTTTGGAGAGGGAGAAAGTTTTCCTTAAAGTGTATTGCTCTTTAGAAGTTGTCTTTCCATTCTGCCTAGTATTTTCCATCAATAGCTAGAACAGGATTGGTATGAATAGTCGAATCCCTGGCCTTAAACCATTTGAATCAGGGTTGGAGTTGTTACAGATACACCTCCATCAAGTGGATGTGCTATTTTCCCACTCCCACCTACTTGCAGCCACCTAGGATTATAGGTCTCAGTGTACCATGAGCCTGACTTCCTAACTGGGGGAACTACTAGGGACTAGGGGTAGAATCGAGCAGCCAGGTGAAGCTCTATAACATGGAAGACAGGGGAGCACTCTCTCTGGCTTCTGTGGCCATGATTTGCACCCTGGTATTGCAGAGTGACTTGGAGCTCAGTCATTGCTGTCATTTTTCAGAGTGAAGGAAACAGTTTTTGAGAGATGACAGGACTTGCTCAAGATCACACCATACTGGTTACAGCATAACAAACCCAACTTAGACTTTCAGGGAGAACCTGTGTTCACTCCTTTCGATGTGTTCATGCTGCTTATTTTTAGGAATCAGAAATAAAATTCTTATGAATCCCAAGCACAGTACTTTGTATGCATTGGAGCTTCAATAAGTGAAGTATGGAAGAATGGAAAAGTTAACTAAAAAGTTTTGAACATTAACGATCAATACTTTACAAAGTATTGGAGAGAAAAGAAGCTCTGGAAAGAAACATCAATTCCTTTGTCCTAATCTGATAGATGAGTAAAAAAGGTGAGATAAAGCGCCATAATGTATAAAATCTCTCACTGTCTTCGGCTCAGGTTGGCAGCTGGGGCAGCGCCTGTTCTCAAAGAGGCAGTCAGAAGGACTCCTTTGGGCTTAAGGGGTCTTGAGAACTTGGGAGACATGTAAGAACATCTCCATCTCCTTCTGGTGGATAAAGGGAAAACTACTTCAGAGACCCTGAGGGAGCACTGGTAAGCAATTGATGGAGGAGCTCCCAGAACCCAATGGGATACCATTCAGCTCGGCAAAAACCAAAGGAGCCAACACATGGCAAACTTCAGGTAGTAAAGGGAGGTTTAAATGCATCTTAGAGGAGGAAAAAGAAACAGAGGGAACATCCAGGCTCAAAGTAGAGACAGCTCTGAAGCAAAGAGAACATTTTCAGGATTTAGTAAGGCTTACTAACAAGATACACAGGCTTCTCCAAAGACATCCTGTGTGTAAACGCAGGGCTTGCTTTCCTCCTGTCATTCTTCTATCACTCAAGCCAACTAGATTCTCCTCAGCGACTTGGCTTTCTCTGAGAAGCACAGTTGTTTTACATAACCCAGTAAACCACACCACACACAGAGCCCAGCACCTGCCACAGTTGACAGAAATTTCCTTATCCACCATTGTAAGGGCCTCCAAGGCTACTTTTATTTTTCTCCATTCAGAGAGGCCTTCTTTGAAGATTCTAAGTTGTCTTGTTAACTTCAGTCTTTGACCCAGGTGAACTGTAGTACAAACACAATAACCGATTCTTAGAAGAGGGATTTCTATGGGATAAGGGAAGGAAGTGGCACTGAGACAATATTGTGTCACTGTCATCCCACGCTTCAGCTCATGGGCATCACAGATTGACATGCGCATCCAGTTCTTAGCGTTCCAATTTACTTAGATTCTTTTTTATTGGAAGATATGGCCCTCTTCTAAAGATAACTCTGTTTTTCATTTACCAAAATCATTAACTAGGCTTATTTGGTAAAATGATGGCATTTCAGACAGAGTTGTCCAGGCTAAAAAGAAATCTTTCATGGGCTCTCATTTTTAGAAAAAGACTTAGATATGGAAGTTGCTTAATATGATTCATTAAATAAATGTGGAAGGCAGAATAATGGCTCACCAGAGAAGCCTGTGTCCTAGCCCTTGGAGCCTATGGAAATGGAGCCTCACACAGCAAAAGGCATTTGGCAGATATGATTTACATTAAGGATCTTGTGGTGGAGAGCTTGTTCTCTATTTTATAGGTGTGTTCAGTGTCATCATAAATCACCTTCACGTGAAAGGTGGAGGCAGGAAAGCCAGAGTGAAAGAAAGTTTGAAGAGACCACACTGCTTCCTTTGAAGAGGGAGGAAAGGCCAGGAGCCAAGAAATGCAGGAGACATTTGGAAACTGAAACAATCAGTGACACAGATTCTTCCCTATAGCCTTGAGAGGGAAGGCAGCAATGTCGATGCCTTAATTACCCATTTCACACTACTGACCTCTAGAACTGTATCATACTAAATTTGTGTTGCTTCAGTCTCTTAATTCATGATAGTTTGCTATAGCAGTAATAGGAAGCTATTCCATAACCTAATAAAGAACAGTTGAGACTTGTGCAATCAAGCCCCTCACCCCTCTTTCTAAAGCAATGTTCATCAGACAGGAAAAGCCACTGCTAATATGGACTTCTCCACTAGACTCTTCCATAGTGCCACAGTGACCTAAAGAATGTGCACACAGAACCATGGCCACCCCCATCATGGCTAATACGCCTTTGAGGAAGCCATATGCCATGAGAACAATCAATTCTAAATTATAGAGCTTTTACTCTGTAAATCAGCTCTCTGGCCTCCTTTTTACTCCAGATTATAACAAATTCAAATACCTCAGTAGCACTTGAAACAAAGACATTGCCTAACGTGTAATTTGGGAGGGAATTTAATGATACATCTGTCTGTTTTGACAAAGCACAGTCTTGAAGTATCTATTTAAAATAAAATCAGCAGATTGGCAGCTATTAAAAATGAAAGGCTATAAAAAGTCTAAGGGAAAAAGCATTAAAGTCTAACAGTTCTTGGTTTATATACCAGCACTATAGTAAATATTTCTAACACCAAATTTTTCTCCTGAAGTCTTGGCATTAGCTACCGCAAAAAATAACACTATTAAACACATACCCCCCAAAATCCATCTTTTATAAAGATTAGGCAATGAGTCCATCTGGGATCCAGTAAGACTGGGCAGGCATAATATTTCAAGGTATTTTATTGGACATTACTGAGCATTATCTTTCAAACCAGAAAGGTAGGAACAATATGATATTACTTTGTATAAATACTGCCTTGAAATCTTTTTGATATTACACTAAGTACACTTAGTACAATTTACTAAGGAATTTTGGAAGTCTGAGAGTTTAAGATATTCTAGTGATTATTTGGAAATATACTAAAAAGCCATATAATGTGTACATATAGGTCTACATATCATTATATAAGCATGTGTATGTGTACATAGATTCTCAAAAGCTCTAGTATAGTTTATACCTTCAAGTAATAATGTAATTATAACCAGCGATAGAGACTACCAAAATGAACTTTCAAGTAAAGTTAGTCGTGCACCTGGAGAAATTATCGGTGACTCCTGAAAAACTAGTAAAAGCTGCTATATACACAACAGCCCTCAATCAAGGATCCCTCGCTGAATAATATTCCAAAACAGACTTCAGTTTCCTCCTGGGGTTTATACTCCTTTACCATCTGATTGTAATCATACTTTTTCCCTACTTCTTTTTCTCAACTTAGTTTAATGGAGTTACTGGAGATTTGTAAGAACCCGGTCCTAACTTTATGTATCTTATCTGGTGTCAACCTATTAATATAGTGTAACTCTCTTACACTCCTTATTGTAAGGAAACTACAATGGGAACTTCAAAATAAATTCTACAGCTTTATAAAACTAGTTAATTGTACAAATGACTAAAAGTAATTTAAGACACAGGAGTGACAAAATGTGACCCGTTATTACCTCTTTTATAAGAACCATTTTCTTAGACTATAGTTGTCCAAAGCTTCTCCAAGAACAAAACAGAGGCAGAAGAAAAAATGATCAAGGAAATAAATTTTATTCATTTATTCAATAAATATTTGCTATATACCTATTGAATACTATGCCTGTGCCAAATGTTAAAAATACGAGAGGGGATAAGAGGACATGACTGTGGGTTTTTCCCTCCCGGTCTAAAGTGACTGCTGAAATACCAGTCATTGCAACTGCATTCCAGGCATCAGGACGTAGCAAAGAATAAAGAAGAGCCTTTCTCCCCTTTAAGGGAGGAGTTATCCATACAGTCACTTAAATCACATTGACAAAGACTTAGTTACATGTTCACGCTGAGCTTTAGGGAACTGAGGAAATTAAGTTCCTAACTATGTGATCTCTGCCAAGCTAAAAACCATTTTTCTTATTTCTAAGGAATAAGGAGAAATGAATCTAGCATACACTGAGGCAATATCTTTATATTTTTATATTCACTAACTTTTAGTCTTTCAAACACAGAAAATTTTCCATTTAGTTCAAAAGATAATTAAATGTGACAATATAAGTAACAGCTTTGTAATCTATAAAGTGCCACGTAAAGGTAAAACATTATTATTGAAGATAAAAAATCTTTACTAGCTGTTCATTCAGAAAGCTGGTACTTTTCAACACCAGAGTCTGAAAGATGTGATAGAACAAAACGAAGTTCAATCTTATAATACATTGATATCTTTTCTGTTAAATTGACAGTTATTTCAGGTTATATGGTTGCTATTTTTTGTGACTATTTCCATTAACAGAATGTTTTTCTTTTTAAAATATTTTCATACCATTCCTGTGTAAAACATCTGTCCTCAGGGCAGGTTTGTTTTTTTTTTTTTTTCCAGAATGTGTTGTATACTTGATTTATCAAAGTGATTCAGAAATAAATTCTGAATAATTCCTTTAAAACTTTATATATCCACAATGTCTATTGAATGTAGGCATTGTTCTAGGTCAGAGCATGCAATAAAAAGTAAGCTGCTTTCAGAGAGCTTATAATAGAATGAGGGAAGAAAAAAAACAAAGAGCATAAAAAACCTCTTTCTACTTTGGTCACTTCCAAAGTAGATGCAGATTAAAGGCCATTCCTTTTCTTGTGGGCAATAGTTGGATAAACACAAAAACTAGGCTGGTGGTGCTAGACTATCTCAAAGAAAAATATATCCTTCTAACAAGACAAAAATCATCAGTTTTATTTATTCACTGTAAATATGAAAAATGAGAAAATAGTGCAGACCTGCATTGCTGACTCGGTCTCATCTCTTTTTCATCCCTTTCCACCTGTGATAAGTTTATCATCCTTCCTACATCATCCTTGGCTCTCCTGAGGGGACTAACTTTCAGAGTTGTAGCTACAGGGTCAGATTACCCTCCAGGGCTGAATGTTACAGAAGTGAGTACTTCTTTCCCTATCACTTCTTAATTTTTTAAAATGCACTGACAATTAGTAACTTTACAGCAGAGTGGATCACAGAGTCTTGGTCTGCTGTTGTATTGGAATGTAAACTTCAGTCTCAGAAAGGCAATGAATATATTTTTCATGTGATAAAGAACAAACCCACAGGGCCCTCCCTGGAGGCGCAGTGGGTTAAGCAACACACTATGAAGCAGACCGCAGCCTCTGCAGCACAAGTTGGATCCCTGCTGCTGGCGGGGAAGGTGACCCACATGGCGCAACAGACCTCTCCTGCCTTGCCCACTGCTTCCCTCAGCAGAGTGTTTCAGTTGATCTGCCTGTTCTGTTCCCCACTCTGTCTCGGGTGGATCCTCTCTCCCCTCCCATACCTCTGGCCTGTACCCCAATTCTTGTATGAATAAATAAATCTTAAAAAAAAAAACCCACACACTAATCTGTCTAATTATAAATTAGAACTGTAGGGTTTGGAACTTTAGGTATAACTTAAAGTACAACCGAACCAACACTCTCACACACACTCACCCACACACATCTAAAACATATACATGTTTAAGTTTTTCTTGTAACTGAATATAGAAATTCATGTAGAACTTATGATATAACAAAGCCATTAGTTTAGTATTTGAATGTGTTCTTGAAAGTTCCAGGTAACATCCAAAGCCCACAATTTAATTTTAGACTCAAAGTGAAAGGTTTATGACCATGCTATTCAAACAAACATGTTGCTGTGAAATGCCACCTTGGCCAGGCCATCTGTTTATCTGGACAATTTCATTTAGTACACACATCTGATGGATAAATCAGCTACTTTTTTGGCATAACAGGGACCTGCAGAGAAGGCCAACTTTGTAATTCAGCTTCTGCTCATTACTGGTCAAACAAGAAGCCCTAATCAGAGTTGAATGGCAATTGGCTGATCTGAAACAGTGGGTACTGGTCTCTATTTCTGAAATCTTTCTTTCCGGAAGGCATAAAATTATATTTATGTCCTGATATTTGTACAGCCCAACCAGGTAGTATCTTGGTAATGTTAATTGCATGCTCTATCCTTTCAGCCATTCTTCATACTATTGCTTTCATAGCAAAGATATTTAAGATTGTAGGTTGAAACAAAAGAGTTAATGTTAACTGACTGTTGTTATGCTATTCAATAAAGACCTTCCTGACAAATTTAATAAATATATTTTTTTACCTAAAAATCTAGAGAGCAAACAAATTTAGATTTAGATTGCTTACCTGTCAACAGGCGAGGGAAGAGCGCAAGGGACTGTGGTGATGGATCACGGGGGCTGTGAAGGTGGGAGAACTACGGGGACTACAACTGAGGGGAGAAACCAAACTGTCCAAAAATTAGCAGTGATATAAGAAAAAACAGCACTAATAAGAAAAATCTCAAAAATAGGAGAAATAAAGAATAAGCATCTCAAATTTGAGGACAAAAAGCAGAAACAAAACAAGCAAAAATAGATCACTTGCCTATAGTTCTTAATGTGGGCTACTGGGACAAATACAGATTTGAAACCAAACAGACACATGTTCAAGTGCCTGCTGTTTCTCTTGCCCAGCTGTAGTTTGAGCAAGTTATTTCACCTCTTTGAACTTCACTTCTTTGAATCTGTTTTCTCATTTGTACAACAGGGAAGTGACCTCTCATGGTTTCATGAGAAATGACCCAATAATGTGCACCCATGGGCACTACATACTCACTTGTCTTATATTGAGATTTTCTTGAGTAAGAAAAGATTTTCTTGGGTTGTGAAAATTGGACAATAATTGGCAAACAGTTGGTGCTCAATAAATGCTTGTTCCTGTCCTCTATTGAGATTTTCTCTGATACCAGACTAGAAGCATCGAACAAAAGCTGGTGTCAATTCAAAGCACATGTGGTGGTCAGAGTGCAGATCCAGAACCCAGCCTGCCCAGCAAGGTGCGGCAGCTCCAGAACTTTCCCTTACAGATCCTGTAACAGATTGTTAGGTCCCTGTTCATCCAGGCCTCAGGTGTGGTGTGAAGACTCCTCAGATGTACTAAGAAGTTAATATAAATACAAAGGACTTGGAGCAATACCCTGTACATAGCACATGCTAGCTAAGGGGTATTATTACCACTGTTGTCTGAAGACTTACATTTCATAGCTATGTCTATTACTTTAAAAACCCTTTTCCCCCTCCCTATCAGTTATTTAATAAAAGTGTTCATTTTCCCACTGTTTTTACTTTAAAAATCCCTGGATAAAAGTTTTTAAAAGTCTGTGGATAAATCTGGCTTTATTCTTTCCTGTCTCCTCAAGATTTCCTGGGTGAAATTATGCTTCAAATGAGGGAATCAATGACCTTTCTGAGTCTTTCTCAGGAGGGGGAGCTGACTCAAAGTTCTGTTGAATGTCTGAAAAAGAAAAAGAGAATTTTTTTTTCTGGTAAATCTACCCTCAGGCTTGACATTCTCTAGGGTTCCTTTCTGCATTAAAATTCTGTGAGGAAATCCTTTTCCACTCTTGGAGATGATTAGGGAGAAAGAAACGAGTTTATCTAAATCTCCCTGGAAAAGAAATGAATAATAAAAGTGGAACTAAGACACCTTACTCCCTCTTCTTCTTCAATGATAAATCTATTAATATATTTCAAGGCCACCTTATGATAAGGGCTTAAAAAAATCTTTCTCTTTGCTTTCCATATTTATAAACTAGCATATTTAATTATATTAAATAGTTTTCTACGGCCCACAATAATAGCAATGGCCTCCTTTGCAGAGAGAAGGGTATACAATAAGTATTTTCAATGAATTTATATGGGGATAATGAACTTGCACTCTTCCTGAATACTCTTTTAACGTGATATTTTTTTATTGAGATGACACTGCATTATAACTCTAAATAATTTCCCCAAATTATGTTTATTGTAGCAAAGTAGGTTTACATCATTGTAGCTGAATCCAGGGATTTTAGATCATAACTTTGTATAAATTTCAGCTGTGTGCTCTGCTTCTCTTTGACCAAGGCAAAATGTTCTCAAGAGGGCTGCCTCACCCCAAGAGCAAGTCTTTTCTCCACAGCAGGGGCACAAGCAATGTTCCCAGACTGCTTCATCAACCCCCTGAACTGGCGGTGACAGTTATGACCAGCCACAGCCTCCACCAAGGGGCAGGGGACTCCTCTCCATCAGTTTGGTGATCCCCTAAGGTCAGGAGGTCAAGACAGGGAACTAGCACTCAAAGAATGTTTTTGGACCTTTCCTTTTCTTCCTTAAGGAAAATCCCTGCCTTTGCTTCCATTTCAGGTCCTGCGTCACATCACAATATCCATGAGGCATTTGTACCCCCTGGAACTCAAGAAAGACAGTTCCCAGTTCAAAGACAGAGATATATATTAGTGACAAAGCTGACCCTTCCCAGAAGGGGTTGTATATCCACTCAATATAGTTCTAGATGCTGTTGGAAGCCCCCTAAAGTTCCTCTCTGTCTGTCTATACCTCATCAGAATTGATTAGTCAGATGCTTACTGTAATGTGAGATCTACTGTCTCTTTAGAAAGCCTTTGAAAAAGTGAAATGCCATTGAAAATTGAGGGATTTTTTTTTTTTTTTACTATTTATCAAAGACATGGGTTATTTTAAAAGCTTAGAAAGCAAAAATGCCAAAACTCCTTTCAGAATAAGCTTGGAGATGGCTGAACACGGGTAGCCTAATAGTTCACAGGTAGCAAACAGAGAGCATCTCCGCTCTTTTCCGATGTAGTAACCAGAGCTGGTGTGCGAAGGAATCCCAAAAAAGCCCACTGATTCTCTGAGGCTTCCTCAGCACAATTAGCCAGTGACCATCAGGACCAGAGAGCTCAACTTCATGCATTTTTTTACTCAGAGGAAACATCTTACTAAATATATTTCATTATGATCTAATTTTTATACTAAAAAGACATTTCCAAGACAAATTGGGAAACTGTTCTTGTCCCATATGTTCTCGTTTGAGGTTAGGAAAATATGGCCTTTGGCGTGAGGAATGTATAAGTCACAGCTGGGCAATGTGGGGCTTAGGGAAGAGAAGCCTGAGCTTCTGTTTCTGAGTCCCCAAGCCAAGCACGTAGGAGTTGTGGGGGCAGAGATGCCTCACCAGAACCTGGGAAGGAAAGTTCCAAAAATCGCCTGCAAGACCTTGCAACTGTTAGAAGGGCCTCTGGAACAGGGAGGAAGCAGTAGCCTGAAGCTGCTTTCTACACTGGAACTGAGGATGGCTTGAAAAGCCAAAACCACATGTGGGCTCAGCCCAAGAAGGCATCTCGCTTTGCCTCCTTCCTTCCTTGCAAGCCTGCCCCTTACACCCAGCTATCTTTTCTCATTCTGAACACACAAAAGACTTGAGGGAGTTTGTCTAGAAAGAGACATGAAGAAAGTTTGTTTCGGGGACAAGATATTTTTTTTTCAATAATCAGAAGACATCCAGTGGTCTAGGAGTGAAATTACTTTCAAGTTTCTCAAGTATGCCCTGAGTTTATTTTTGCATTCTTTAGTAAAAAATTCATGGCTACACTGACATTTTTATACTTGGGGAGGACCCAGAACAAGGCTGTAATCTGCACAGCCTTCTTTGGAACTCCATCAAATATGATGAGGACATGCTCGTCAGAGTCAGAACTCAATTTAAGTTCCAGCATTTTTGTTGCATGGAGTTCATCTCAACAAAGACAATTTTAAACCATTATGATGGTTTTGCCTAATCCCTTGGTTATTCCTCTTGAATACAAGAAAATATGAATTACACACATAATTTAAGAAGCTAAAATGGTTTAATTTTTAAAACAATAGGAATACTTGCAGATAAAGCACATCCCTATTCCACTGAATGTTCCAATCAGCTTGGAGGTAATCCGTGCTTCAACAGCTCCAGCTGCTAAAAATGTTTACATCCAACTTGAGTCTAACTACCTATGTTTTTTTAATGTTGCTTTTTCTTTTTTGGTTTATTCTTATACTTTTCAAAAGCATTTTTTATTTTTTACTGAGGTAACATTGGCTTACAAAACTGCATAGGTTTATACAGCTGTAAGTATACCCTGCAATGTGATACCATATCATACCCACCCCTCCCCATCAGGTAGCCTCAGCTTCACAACCAGATTTATAGGGTTTGTATTTGGTTTGATATTGTCTGCTCTGTTTCTTTACTTTTCCATAGATGAATGGAAATATTCAGTATTTGTCTTTCTCCTTCTGGTTTATTTCACTTAGCATAATCCCTTCCAGTTCTATACATGTTGTTGCAAATGACAAGGTTTCATCTCTTTATTTTATATATATATATATAAAATATATATATTCATCTCTTTATTATATATATGACAAGGATCCCCTTGTCATAAGGATTGAGTCACCAAAAATATATTTTTGGTGTATCGTCAATGTTTTCTTTGATGTATTTTATTGTTATAGGTCTTACATCAAAATCTTGAATCCAGTTTGGAAGTTATTCTTATGTTTGGGGTTAGGAAATGAACCAACTTCATTCTTTTATGTGTGATTTTCTAGTTTTCCCAGAACCGTTTTTAAAGAGACTATGCTTTTTCCATGTTATAGTCATAGTTGCTTTATCACAGATTAGGTGCTGGTGTGGATGTGGATTTATTTCTGAGCGTTTGATTCTGTTCCACTTTTCCATGTATCTATTTTTGTGCCAGTACCATACTGTTTTGAGTATTATTGCTGCATGGGAAAGTTTGAAATCAGGTAACATGATATCTCTATTTCTTGTCTTTTTTTGTCATGATTGCTTTTTGCAATTTGAGGTCTTTTGTGGTTTTATATAAATTTCAGTATTTTTTTGTTTGGTTTCTTTGAAAAATATTGTAAGTATTTGGATGGGGGTTGCATTGAGTTTATATATCACTTTGGGTAGGATAGTCATTTGGATTATTTTGATTGCCCCATCCAGCAACATAAGATATAGTGTCTTGAATGTTTCATTTAACACAGCATTAATATTTTCCTATTATTTAAGATATTTTATGAAAAACTCCTATAGCTACATAATGTTTCATACTACAAAAATCATTGTGTCAACATTTCTCTATTAATGAGTTTTTAAAATTTTCTAAATATTTGCTCTTTAAAATAGTAATTTAATAAACATCTTGATACATGATCATTTTCTGATTATTTTGACATGCCTATAGGGTAGATTGTTAATAGGAAATTTTTACATTAACAAATATGAACTTTCTTTTTAGAACTATGCATTAGCTTACATTTCTTTTGGGAGTGTACAAAAGCATTATTTTTCTATCTATTTCTCTATACTATTATTATTTAAAAGTTCTCTACTACTGTGAGGAGTAAAAAATGACTATTTCACTGTTGTTCTAAGCTGTACAGTTTTCATTTTAGTAGAAAACAAAAGAAGTGCTATTGCATGGAGAGCATGTTTTCTTCACAGCACCTACGACAGACTTACCCATACAGCTCTCCTTAACTATCATAAATGGATCCTGTTGATGGTAACTATGTTATTCTCAGTACACCCATCTTTCAGGGTGAACCTTGCAGAATGGACACCTCAGAGCACTGGTTGCAAAGAGGAAAGGAAGAAGGGGGTAGGTCTAAAGACCAGAGCAGTTTGAAACCTGGGGGAAGTCTGGAGCTGTCAGAGCTGCTGCTATAACAGAAGGCCTTTGGACACTGGGAAGGGAGGTGCTGGAAAAGATACAAGAGTCTTAGAGGATGTGCGGGTATTGAGACAAACACTGTCTAATAGCTGGTTGTCCTGAGGACATGCCTATGGAGAGGAAAATCTAGAGAGGATGGTAGAATGGGCGGAAATCATTAAACACTCAAATAGCAGGGGTGTCAGATTGACATGCTTCTTAAAAGTGAAACAGGTCAGACCTACCCATCTGGCGAGGCGGCCTCCTGCCAAGCAAAGGACAGCAGAAAGATGTCCACCTAGGAAGGCAGAGCATGCCGGGGAGTATGGAGTGGCAGCTGCTGGCCAGTCACCACTTGGCATTTAGAGGCTCCGCGAATGGGGGTCCCTGACTCATCTAGGGCATGGAGAGCTAAATACATTGTGCAAGCATGAAGCCAAATCAGGGTGTTGCAACAGACAAACATAGATCCTGGGCCCTAAGCTGTGGCCCAGGAAAGGGCCAGAAGGGTGACAGCAGGGATCCTGGATGATTTGAGGATCTGGATAAGTTAGGTCAGATCCTTGGGTTTGGACTCCAAACAGGAGGCCAGTTACTAGAGTTTGTGTTCAAGTGGCAGGCAAGGAGAGGGTGTCTTTATGTCTCAGGAGACTGACTAGATATATTTTCTAGCAATGTCTGAGATCTAGCCCAGACCCTGCTCTGGATGGCGTGGAGGAGAATCAGCTTTGAGGACTGCAGACTACGGTGGCAAGGAGCCAGGATCATCATCAAAGAAAACAAGGAGAGCGCTCTCAAGGACACCCAAATGAAACTTAAAATATTGCATTTCATTCTTACCATTCAAGTTCAGGAACAACTGGAAACTTCAAATGATAAATTGCAAAAGATTTATGGGTGAGAGAAAAAAATATGGATTAGAAGAGGCCCAGTGGGGAATGAGCAAAAACTGTAACTGTTAAAGTAGGCTAAAAGGAATGAAATGAGCAACCAAAATGAAGTGTATTTTGATACCAGCAAGGGGGGACTAAAAAGCAGTAGAACGATTTGTAGGAACACATTAAAAAAAAAAATGCTAGCTTGTAAATCAAGAGCTTGAGATTAATGATGACTTTTAAATGGCTAATGTATTGAACTGATTTTCTTAATCTGTCTTTAATAAGAGAAATGGAACCAGCAGCCGTTTCAATTAAGTGGTAATGTAGAGTTTGCAAAAAAAAAAAGAAAGTCCACAGCTGGGGAGAGAAACCTGCAGACTGGATAGATATGCAGCTCGGCGGGTCTTGATGAGATTCATTCTTGACGTGATGCCTGCGGATAACCCACACAGTGCAGGGGAGGGAGAGGCAAGGTGGGCAGGGGCCAGGAGCGGGAAAGGAAGGAGGGATGGCAGCCAGCTCATGTGGCGCCTACAAGAGAGCTCTGCAGCATGGGGGTGGAGAGATTGTTTAAGAGCTGGAGGACATGTCCTCATGACCGTGGTAGGAAGCAGCATTAAAGGGTACTGGTGTGCCTGAGTGAAGCAGCTAGGAACACGAGGGAGCTGTAGGTAGTGGTCAACATCAAAGGTCTTTCTTGCACCTCTTTAACACATTTGAGACAGTTGCCAGATCCCTACTAAGGGCATTTTTTGAAAGAGCTAACTTAGTTTTGAAGAGCCTGTATTTTATTTCTTTCAGTATTTTCCAAGTGCATAGAACATGCCTCACCTGTGTTGGGGGCATGGCAGAGGCAAAAATAGATAATATCCAGTGGCTGTCTTTATGGAGCTTATGAACTCACAAAGACACCAAAAACCCAAGGAGAAAATAGGACAAAATGGGAGACACAGGCGGAGGGTGAGACCAGAGAACAAAGGTGCTCACACGGACTTCTGACATTGGGCATGACTTCAGAAGGGACACTTGAAATGGGCTCTAAGAACATGGACAAAGATGAAGGAGTGAGTGTGTGGGCTTTCCTCGTGGAGCCTGAAGAGTAGGTAGAACAGGCTGGGGGAATAGTAAGTACACTGACAGAGAGAGAGTTCATGCTAGGAAAGGGGACGGCACTGAGTAGAAAGAATGTTGTTAACCACAGCGAGAGTACTAGAAAGAAAGAATGAATCATGAGTTGGTTCTCCAGCATGACAGAGACTTGAGAAGAGTGGACTTCGAGCACGAGCTGAATGCTTGAGCCTACCTCTGAGCTCAGTTCCTGCTGCTGCCCTTGCTTCTCTTTGGTTAATGTCAGGGTAGCTGCCCATGTCCCGCTAAAGAATACACAGATCCGATCACTCTGTAGAGATCCTCCCACGACGTGTCTCACACAAGTCAGGTCCTGACGATGCCCCACGACGTGGTACTGACCCAGTGCCCACCTTTCACTCCTCAGACCTCACCTTCTCATCTTTTCTGCTACGTCACTTACTGCTTTTCCTCAAGTGTGATGACCATAACCTGCCACAGGACCTTTGTGCTTGCAAAGGATTTTTCTGGACAGCTGTTTTTAAAGACATGAACTTCTACCCCTCGTACCTTAACTTAAACATTACCTTCTCAGTAAAGACTTCCCTAGTCTCCCCATCTGAAATTATAAACCAGCAGCCACATTTTCTAACTCTTTCCCTGACTTTCTTTTCCTTTCATATTATCACTGGCACAATTTTTAAAAAACAACTTACTTTCTCCCACCTACCTCCATGAGGCAGATTTTCTTGTTATTTATTGCCATATTCTCATCTTTTAGAGCAGAGCTCAGCAGGCACTCAGTCATACGTACTGAAAGGATGAATGGTGGGTGAAGGGTGGGTGGAGGATGAACATCACGGAAAAGATGGGCTGAGGGTATAAAATGGACAAGTACAGTAAGAATGGAGAAAAGGGGAGTAGTAACTATAGAGAGGCTGTAAAGAGATACCAGGGACTTTGGATTACCAAAGGAAGGATTAGGAAAATGCATGTCCTTTTAGCAGAAACCCTGCTATTTCTCAATGTCAGAAACATGGGCTGATAAGGCCAGAGTTTTTAAAGGGGAGACATCTTTGAAGCTTGGTAAATGTCTGAATAAGACCTATTAAGTGACTGTTACATGAATAAACCTCAACTTTTCCTTTCCAGGATATTCCTAATTGGAGCATGTTCTTCTCCCTACTCTGTAATTCTGCTTGATGTGAATGCAAAACATCCATTTATCACATCAGAATTCTAAAATCAGTGGTAGTATGTCCTATTCACCATGAGTTCATTTTGGAAATAACAGTGTGAGATTTTAACAAGAAATAGTACAATCCATTATTTTATAATTAGAAAGCTCAAAAATCTTCACATGTATGGAAATTGAAAGTAAGGAAGGAAAAAAGATATGACAGGGAGAAAGGAACATGAATCTAGTGGTGGGAGAAAATGAGGTAGAGAAGAAAAAGGTGGTGTCTAGTTTTTTTGTACAGTGCTACTATAAATAAATACTTGTGGGACTGGAGGTTAATGCAATGCAAGAACAGGCAAATGGGGTGGAAAGGGGAAGGAAAGGAGTGGAGAGAGGCTTTACACAAAGTGCTTAATCCTCTCAGCGTCCATCTGGCAGTGCATGGTCCAGATGGCCTAAGGACACAGAAGGTCCATGTGGAAGGAGCCAGGAGGCTTGGAGGACCCTAGAAATTAAGAGGGGAAGAAGGGACTGACATGGCAGAGTCCTTGCCATATGTGAAGCAGGTATGAGTCACACAGGTGTGCAAGAAATACCATGTCTCTATTGTCTTCTCAAGTTCTTCTAAATCCATTCCAAGGGTGAGTTGGAAATGCAAGGCTATTCTTGCAGCTTACCTTTTCCTAAGTCTAGGATGTAACCTCCAATCTTACACAGCACCAAGGTGGGCAGTGCAGTGGGGATTGAACATTACTGCTCAGTCTCTTCAGATCTGCACCCCATAGCTTCAGAACCAGGACGAGGACACTGGACGGTCCTGTCTTCCACATTTACTGGCGCCCATTCTCTCTGAGGCTCTGCTACCTATGCAGGGGAATACCAGAAACAATATGCATGCCTGGATTTCTTACAGGAGCTACCTGGCTTCAGTGTTTTTTGTTTCCCTAGCATGAGAAAAATTGCCTTCTCTTCTAAGTTTGTTCTCTGAACAATCGTTTTAGGCTTCCAGGGAAAAACCTAGAAAGGACTGGAGCAACCCTCTCCTGAGATGAGAGCACATAAGAGATCACTCTTTTCCAGAATGAGGGTAGGGGAAATATAGGGAAAAAAACATAAGTTAACAACCTAAACATTTATTTTGCCATTTACGGCCTATAAATAGTGAATCTGAATGACCAGATTCCTTCATGTTTTTTTGACTGGCAGAGGACTGCACTGCCAACATCCCTTTTCAAGGAAGGAACTGTTGCCCCAACTCTTTCAGGTTAATCCCGCTAAGAGGGCCTCCTCACCCAAGAACATGCCCTTCCAGTGGGAGCTACATACAGCGACTGACAGAGGCACGGGTATGAAAATCTAGCCATTCTAGCCCAGACTTGGGCTTGGAAGGTAGGACTATGCCAGGAAACCCAGAAAAGACAGGCTGAATCACACAGCAGGGACCCCTGTATGAGCACGCATTTTAGGAAATGCTTCGCTTTCTCTTTAGCCAACAAGAGAACCAGAGTGCTCACAGAGGTCACTTTCTGATTCTTCAGGCCTCTTTGCCCAGCATAGTTCTACTTAGGAAACTTAAAACTTGGGGAATAAGCAATTGTGAGTTCTGAATAATGAATAGCTCTACCCACCACCCCCAAAAGGGAGCAACTTAACAGAATGACCAATTACACCTGGCTAAGCTGCTGCTTTCCTTTGGCTGACAAATATAGGTCAAAAGCATCAATCCAATACTGTACTCTAGTTTTACCATCATCAGAAAGGAAGTGTTTACTAAGGCGAGGGGTAGGTGCAGGAGATTGTGGGTTCTTAAACAGTGTACAAAAATACCAATGTGAAAATATATTATTAGTTCAGGATTTCAAATAGCCATTGAGAGTCTAAGATATAAACTGTTTCCTGAACGATCCACCATCTAATTTCTCTAGAGCATTCTTGCAGCAATTTCTGAGGGTGCAGAAGGAATTTTTCCCTTACATTGTGCTTTTTGTGAAAGCATAAATCTAAAGTTGAGACTCTTCCTGCAACCTCTGGGGAGAAGAAACTCTGGCGAAATAATACCTGAAGCAAGAGTTCACAGTTGCATATCTAACCACTGAGACAAATATTCCCCAACATGTTTTTTTTGACTTCCATTTTTAAATTCTTGCAAAACAAACTGTATGTTTGAAACTCATCTATTCTTTTGTTTACCTGGTCATTTCCAGTCCTCTCAAAATCCTGCTAACATATTTTCTAGGAAGTTCTCTAGACAGATCAGTTCCTCTTTGTGCTCTGACTTTATTCCAATACTTTCTTTGACATTCTTTGGAGTGAGCATGGATAGGCACTTAATTACCTCCTGGAGGGATGGCTATGATTCCAGAATGATGAAGGTTGAGATGAAGACTGAGAAAGAGCCAAAGGCTGATTGGGAGTCTAAAATATTCCCCTTCCTGTAGGTGGCTGTAGGAGGGCAGGAGAGCAGTGGAAGCCTTTATCCTCCTGCACTGCTAAGAGATGGTTTACATCAGTGACGCTGAGTCAGCTGGCACCAGCTTATAGGTTGTTGTGCATGTTTCCATCCAATTTCAGGTGCAGCGTGTGTCATGTCAGTTGCTTAAAATTGGTTATAGCAGAGAAATCAGCACATGCTGTGAATTAAGTTTTTTTTCAGTCCAACAAGCGATTTGTCAGAACTCTCTGGCATGTATTCTTTTGAATATTCCATGTCTCCTCCTAACAGACCCATGCTTACCTCTAACTTTTAAAATATACATTGTGTTTATAATACTATTTTAATGAATTTGTCCACTAATCCTAGTCTCCTTGTCAGATATTGGCTGTGAAAATCCAACCTCCAGGCTGGTTTTATATACTCCACAAGCTAAGAATGACTTTACATTCTTAAAGAAAATAAACATCATTAGTCACCAGGGAAATTCAAATCAAAACTATAATGAGAATACACTTCACACTTATTAGGGTTAACTATAATCAGAAAGACAGATAATAAGTGTTGGTGAGTGTCTGGAGATGTTCCCACTGCTGGAGGAATGTAAAATGAGGCAGAAGCTTTGGAAATCAGTTTGGCAATTCTTTAAAAGGTTAGGCCACAGAGTTGCCATATGATTCAGCAGTTTTACTCCCTGTAATGACACAGGAGTAATAAAAACATATGTTCACAGTAACACTTTAACATAAATGCTCATAGCAGCACTGAGTATAATAATGTGTAATTGTTTTCCAAAGAGAAAATAACCCGAATAATCATCAACTGATAAATGAGCATACAATAGAATATTATTCAGCAATAAAAAAGATATATTCTATAGCATGGATGAGCCTTGAAAAAAATTAAGCTTAGAGAAAAAAGTTCAGACACATAGGGACCCATATTATGATTCCATTTACCTGAAATGCTTAGACTGGCAAAACCACAAAGACAGAAATTTGAGGGTGGCGGCCAATGGTTAGTGCAGGGGGGTGGGTGTGAGGGTAAATGGGAGTAGGTTTTCAGTCAGGGTGATAAAAACTTCCTAAAATTAATTGTGGTGATGGCTGCGTAAAATGTTTTTTTTTTTTTTTAAATGGTTCCCGTGAGGTTACTAGAGGGTCGGGAAAGTGAACCTGGGGAGGGAGAGAAGTGTGGAGGACCCTGGTGGTCTACAGTAGAGGGATGGGTGAGCGGGTGGTAGAGGGGTGGTGACATACAGCTGAGGAACTGTGAACCTGCCCCCTCAATCATACGCAGTGCTGTATACCAATGTTACCTCAATAAAGGGACAAAATAAAAGTGGTTCCCTGATTTGGGGATTTCACATACCTAAAACAAATAGATGTCAACTTCTTTCTTGTAAATAAGAACATTTAAAAAGTTACTATCTAGGATGAATGTCATTTCATAAAAGAATGGATATTTTAACATCTAAGGATTAATCAGGAATGTACAACAATTTTTAAGTGGAATAAATTTAGCTTTATTAAAAAAGTATTAAATAATCTTCACAAGTTTGTAAATGTTTTAAAAGCCTTCTCGGATATTGCATGAAATACAAAAGCACTTATTACTATTTTTTAGTCTTTTCTAAAAAATCGTACTTCAGTATAGATACTGGTCTTAAGAAAGATGTTCTTTAAGTCTTGAATTTTACAGTCATGTAATGAGGTTATTATATATATATATGAACATTAAAAATCAACTGAATACAATGCAAATGAAAAACTTCAGCTGATAAAAACTTTATTCAAATCATGTCAAAAATCAGCAATAAAACTGCAAAAATATGACAATTTCTGGCAACTTGAAAATAAAGAATATCTAGAAAGAACACATTAACTACTACTTATAATCTCAAAAGCAAAACTAATATTCATACTTCTGTATTTCACCACAGTGGAGCTAGATTCCTCTTTTTTGCCTACTATGATGTTATGTGACCCTTTCAGTTTTAATATTTAAAATACAACTTGTGTATTTTCTGAAAAGCAAGAATATATGCTACTGTTCTCTGCCTAAACATCAAAATAAATGGAAATGACTAGAAACTAAATTTCACTTAAAAAAAGAGAACAGGTTAGTATTTTTTTCTGACTGAACAAGTTAAGACATTTCTTTTGAAAACAATGGGAGATCAGTATTCTGAAATGAGCTACACAAAACACATTTCTACATAAAACTTCTCCAGTTATTCACTATGCATTTATATAGTGTAGGACATTTGCAAAATGCTCTTCATCATTTATCACTCAAGATTCACAACACTGAGGAGCTGTGATTGCAGAATTAGCCTCAGTTAACACAGGTAGAACCAAGGTACACATTTCGTCAGGGCCAGAGTGAGACTTCATTAGTCTCTGACTTCTTGTGTGCACAGACACTTGCCTCTTTTTTGAAGATACTAATAACTGAGAAAGTCAAGTTCAGAACATGGATAAGATAAAGAGGACAAATTCAATGTGGAAGGGTTAATAGGAAGAAAGTTAAAACCAGCATAAGACTCTATTCAGACAGAGATCACTTTTCGGAAACAAAAATAGCACAAGAGGAATAGGAGAAAAAAAAATAGCTATAGAGTTTCTCATTTCTAACCAAGCACTTTTATAAAATTACTTCAAAAGTAGGACCTCTCTTGAAGACTACTCTTAAAAGTTCTCTTTTTCCCTCCACAAAACCCTGTGAGGTAGAGAGTACTAATTCATCGGGGTGAAACTGACAGGTAAAGAAGCTAAGAAGTTAGGGCCACACAGAGAGGAAATAGGCTGAAGCAGATGTTATGTCTTAACAGATTTGGCTTAGAAACAGATATAGAAGGTAGAGGATAAACAGGAACTTTACTGGATGGACAAGTGGAATAATCCAGGGATCCAGTAGCAACATCAGCTACTTAACTTTTTTTTTTTTTTTTTTTTACAAAGCATTTGGAATTTTAAGTACACAATGAAACCTAAGATGCCAAATGCTCTTCTGGGTGTTGAAATACTCAGTTAAAGGGAATATAAGCAGTAAGTTCTACTAAGACCACATGAAAAGCAGAGACATAAATGAGTCACAGTGTGGGTAAGTGCAACTAATGCATTTCATATAAAACACTGCTGCCTGTAGTTGCAATATGATGGGCGCTGAGCCATCATCGTAACGTGAGAGAGGAATTTAATTTAGCCTGATCGATTTGTTCGGGTGGATTAAAAAAATACTTTCCGTTATTGGAAAGAGTATTGAAAACTAAAACAATGGTGTCCATTCACTCAGAAAATCATATGTAACCCTGGGCTTCATAGATCCATTGTGAGTTATGAAGGGACATTAGGAATGTCTGAAGTATATTCCTAACCTTTGAAGGAAACACATAAAACATATCGTCATGGCTGGCAGACATATTTGTAGTAGAAGAGGCCACAGTTTTAACCTAGTGCAGCAAATCTGATGTTCTCGGTTCCCAGAGAGGTTTCCTTCACGGTCTCTTCCAATTGACCTTCAAAGCTAAATCCCATGCTGTGATAATACACAGAACCTGTTTGGGCCATGATACCAACCAAGTATCCTGCTGGGGATCTGAACATAAATTATAAATGGTACTTCTGGAAAAAATCTGGAGTAGGCCTCTCCTTGGTCTGCCACCTGTAGATGGAGTAAAAGATTAAAATGTCTCAGAAAGCTGGTTTCTGTTTACTGTTCTGTTCCGCATGGCAGTTATACCTAATAATAATTCTAAGAGCTTATCTCCCTGGGCCTGACTTGTCTCTTGTATATATCATGTATAAGTGGCAACTCTAAACAACACAACTCTAGAAGGGAAGTATGCAGAGGGCTTAACCCTGTCCATTTTCTGTTCATGGAGATATTGCTGCTTTTCATAAATATTTGTGGCAGCAACATTTACAACATCTATTCCCCTAGGAGGTGGGCATTTACCACTTAAAGAGAGAGAGGGATAAATGCACTTCTTGGTGCAGCGAGACATGTAATTTGATTCCTATTATGGGCAAAGCCCCCAACACTGATTAGAACACTCTGGGGAATGACCCAAAGACAAGACTAATTCTTAACCAGTGGCAGGGAGATTCACTTGTCAATGATGGTTTCTTGTCTCCCTGAGATATAGAAGGTACTTCCCCATCACAGAACGATAATGTGTGATACTAATGCATGATGCCACATCAATCGATAAGGTATGATAAAAAAAAAATTTAGTATCCTCTGAATTTTTTATTCTCTTTTTTTCTAGTCCACTCAGCTCTAAACTGCCACAAACTGAAATCTGAGTAGAGAATACCCTACTGGAAATATAGTAAAAATAAATTTTATAGTTTATGTATTTCAGCTGTCCTGGGGAATAAGACCACTCTGTACCTACCGATAATCTTTTTGCTGAGATATTAAAGCAAATCCAGTAAAATGGACATGAAATAGTGAGATCTTGCAAATGTATGCGTTCCCTTGTGTGAATCACACAAGAGATATTTTCCTCAACTGCAAGTTTTAGGAGACCTCAGTGTAACTGTCTCTGACACTCCCTCACGCACAAGGAGGCAAAGGCTATTGTGTTCGTGGTTGACTTTAGAGCAGTGAACACATCTACTTCACACCAACGTGAGCGTGTGATATGAGAAAACCTTGACAAATTGTTACAGCTCATATCATTTAAATTATTTGGCATTTTAAATATGGTGGTTTGTTAACATGTGAAGTATCCTATGGGAATGTACCCTTGGAAGGTTGTTAGTTAGCATGTAAAGAACTCGAGTCACTCCAGAGAGTACTACTACATGAGTTTTATCTGTAGCACAACACCAGAGACTTATTATATTAATAAGTGATTATTTTTAATGATCAAATTAGTGGATGGTGTTAGAGGGATGCAGACTGGCCCCAATACTGTAAGGAACTCCAGTCCTTCTAGGAATAGCATGTAAGGCTCCAGCAAGCCAATAGCACTGGCATTCCCAGAATACTAACTTGTGTGTAGAAGGTGAAACACAATCAAGTCACCTGACACTGACTCTGCTGGAATATTATTAAATAAAAACCCTTTTTGTATAAGGTACTGTTGGCTTCCCTAAGACAACAGAATTGGGACTTTTTCAAGCTGCCAGGACAGTTTGGCGGCTACAAGCTGTCCTAGAGTCTCCTTCTCATAAACATGAATGACAAAAACTGGTCTCAAAACTGCTGTCAGTGTAAAGTACCACCTGGTGGGTTTGGGACAGGGGACCTAGAACTTTCACCCACCTCTACCTACTGAAGCCTACACCAAAACAACCTAATAATTATACGTGACCAAATTGACCAAGGACATTTAGAATTTTCTTTAATGAAGGAAACACAAATACCTTTAAGTTTAATACAATTAGTTCAGATACAGTCTACAGCTGAACAGGTTTGCAAATATAGTTTTTGATTTTGTAGAACTAGGAAGAAAGCATCTGGCTCTCCTTTAAGGTATGCAAACAGCTTTGTCTGTAGGATGGTAAAGGACCTTGCCAGCTAAACACAAAATAAGAGAAGCAAAAAGCTGGCCCTTGGTGAGTCCTGGCCCTGATATTTCTGCTTCACACCCTTCCCTCTCTTTTCCTCTGGCATTACCAAAGCCAGCTTTCTTTTCAGCTGTGCACAATGGAGGGACAACTATCGCTGGCAGTTCAGTAAAGGTGACACAAACAAAACAGAGCAGTAAGTATATTAAAGAGTTGAGAAAGGAATGAGAAGTTTGTGCACTGAATCAACTGGGATGCAGTAGTTTTAATTGTTCAGCTGGTTGTCTTTTCAACTCTGATTAAAGGACGTTAGAGTCCTTCTGAGCATTTTGAGGAGTTCAAAAATTAAGTAAAAATAAGAACACTCATTTGCCTTCATCTTAATGAAATTGTTTTACAGCTTTCTTTTACGCACCCTTTTATACCTCTGCTTAAAAAAAAAAAAATCAACCAGGGAAGGGAAGCCTAGCACAGGTTAAGAATTTTATACTACATGTCCTAAAGAATGTGAACATTTTCAAATAAAACATAAGCTCGTAAGTAATCCTTGTAGAAGAGATAATAAAGCAACTGCCATTTAAGAATTAATCTAAATTCTCATCTCAGTATGTCAGACCAACCCTAGATGGTGCAGATGCTTTTAGTGTGGTGTAGTGCAGCAATGGGCCTCTGGGGTCTTGGGGTGCCTACCAAATTGGCGATGAAGGCTTTGTGTTGAAGATGGAGGGAGCACTCCCCTGCCTTAAAATGCAAAGCTGCAGCCATAAGTGGGTAAGTGCTCTGGGGATTTATTTCTGTTTCAGTGTGTTTTAGTAAGTCATGTATGGGGAGAGTATCTAGTGTCAGCTGTGGCTTATAGCCTAATCCTCACTCACTGACCTTTAAAAATCTAACTTCCAAATTTAAATTGCCATCGCCAAGTAGTCTAGGCTCCAAACTTAGAGATCAACAGGCTAAATTTGGTGGGCAATTTTGGGTTGAGGGAGCTGGTCGATCAAAACCTTTTAAAGCTCCTTTCTATTCTACTCAGTATTTAGAGAGAGCAGATGGGAGGCACCAGGATAAGCAGTTATATAGTTTACGTGACCCATGCCAGGTCAGCTATAAAATCTACCAGTTTGTTAAAGAAATATAGCTGACAGAGAAGCAAAGAGGAGACTGAAGTAAAGGACACTGTGTGAGATCCTGAAAATTCTATCCTATCACTGTATCAAGAAGGGTAAAAAGTTGATAGTGAGTTGGAGGGAGGGAGCTGAAGACAGGTTAAAATGCTCCTGAAACCCAGTGCTTCCAAATCTCAACCCCAAGTGCCAGGAAACTATCTCTACTCCCCACTGGGTTCACAGTGTGCTTTTGTGAGGCTAATTCATCAACCTATTTCCAGCAGGAACCTTGACCATCTGCAAAGTTAAGATGTTTTTTAAAGCCTTCTAAAGGAGGTGATGTGTACTCTATCCCTTTCCCTGGAACAGTAATTATGAAACACTTCCCTGGCAAGGTGAGTTCTAAGCATATCATCTTTCTGTTGGAAAACAACTGCACAGATTCCTGCATCTCCACTTATATCCTCACTGATGAAATGCCAAGTAATAAAAGTCAAATATCTTCTTCATGTGTCAACTTGCTATAAAGAGCAATGAATGCTAAGTCTGAGGTAGCCTCGTGATACAGCAGTGGGGTCTTTGGAATTTACCCTTTGATTCCTTACAACTCTACCCATTTTAATTTGCTGGTTGCTAGCTAAAGCTCTGAGTTAGAATTTAAGCATCCTTTCCCTCTGGTATTGTCGGTACCCAGGCGATAGGAGGCGAGTGTATTACCGCTGGATAATTTAACTGACAAAGCATGGCTACTAAAAAGGGAAACAGACACACAAATAAGAATTAGAGTTAGCACAACACAAATCATTGTGTGTCTCTGGTATATTGTTAGAAATCTAGGTGAAAATTCTCCAGTCCCCATGAAGCTTAAGTTGGAAATGTGTACTATTTTATCTGAGTGCTTATGCCACTCTTTCCTAGTTTATGACAAGTTTGAAGTGAAGGAAGACATACCTATAATCTCCCAGCACACACAGTAAAACAACGCTTTCCTTAAGATATGAAGGAGCTTGACTGACACTTGTGTACGCACTGTGCTCCCTCCTCTGTTCACCTGCTGATAAGGACTACCTCCTACCCTGGCAAGGAGAGGTGGACAAAGGGGAGGGAAAAGGCTCAGGACAGACACTGGCAGGTACCAGCGTGCTGCAGGATACACAGGCCTGGCAGTCACTGTGTCATTTGCTTTTTAGCAACTCTTCACTCTTGTTAACCAGCAGAGCAGGGGGTAGGGACAAAGAACAACTCATGGATTTAACACATACACTCTACTGACGTGGCTTTTTAAAAAGATTTTCAAATTTTCCACCTGACGATAAGAGCAGGTGTTATTTCATGGTAATTTTCCAGCAGGCTTATCTGAGGTAGATAAAACAGGGATAATAAGTGGTCTGAAGAATGCAGAAGGTAGCTAAACCCATGAGGACAGGATTAGTTTGAAGGAAATTTCAGTCGTGAAAGCTGAGCTTGTCATGCACAATACTCCAGAGAAGAAGAACGGGCTCAAAGCTGTCCAGCATTTAGACAGGGTTTTTAGAATTTAATAGGTGGAAATAGGCTACTGGCGAGTTCAGAACACAACCGTGGGAACAATGGCAGAGCACGAGAAGAACTGCGGTCAGCACACAGTTCATCAAGACTAGGCACGAAACGGTAAGAGCAGGTGTCCCCAGGACCACAGCGATCATGGAGGAGCACACATGGCCACATCACAGACGTTTCAAAGCAACCCACATGCTTAAAGGTTTAAACTGCCTTTTGTTGTTTGCATAAGGAGCAAATTTGCCTCTTTCCTCAGGCCTCTTGTTGATACACAGGTATTATAATTGTATTAAGCATGTCAAGGAACACCAAATCCCAACTAAATAATTAGTGGAATGGATTCTGAACTCCTTTCCTACCCATGTGAATTACAGATGAACAGGCTGGGCTGCCCCAAGACCCAGTGAGGTGAGTACTCCCAACTGGAGCTGCTCTTTCTGGACCCTCACTGCTGTCATCACAGGCAGATGCTCTACTTTTAAATGAATGTGCCATTGTAGGCCAACTGTTAGAAGTTAAACACCATTCTCAGAGAAACACACAAAGTTATAGTCAAGTTCAGAGACACAGTTGGTGGTTAAGGAACTCTTAATGAAGGAAAGAAATTCACTTTTGGCTCTAAGTCACTTACTACAATTTCCGATACACTTAGGCTGGGATTGTTTTATATAAGAGGCCTCAGTTTCTCTCCCTAACCTAAGAATAAATATTTGTTAGAACACACATTGGAAAAAGTAGAAAATCACACGTAATGTTCTCGTGAGTTGATGTACACTCTCTCAGGGTCGTTGTTTTGATGCTCTTTGCCAGGGCTCCGGTCTTGGTAGCACATTTGATTGTAAAGGGGGTACATCTGCTGAATCCCATCTTCCCCCATGGGATTTTCATCTTCATAGTCAAATCTCCTGCTATTTAGTCCATTCTAAAAATTTAAATATTGCAACATTAGTTGAGAAGCTGTTTGCAATTTTTCTAGCATTTGGGTAAAAACAGGCAAGAACAGGATTCATTACTGTCTGTATCTCTGATTCATTATCCCATAAGCGATTGAATGACACGATGAAGTTCAACTTAACATTTCCAGTCATTTCTTGCTTACAATACCTGAGCAAGAGCAGTGGCAACTCCTAAATAGAAAATGTGACTAGCGGAACCATAGTCTTTACAGACTTTGAAATATGGATTTGGTATCAATTAAGCTTAACTGGAGAACAAGGTTGTGAATTTTAGAAGTCAATCAGCGAGATGGATTTGGAAAGTATAAAAGAGGGACACAGAGAACTAACACAAGACTAACAGAAGCCTCAGGGTTCAGTATTGGGGGAATAAAGGAAAGACAGTGAAATGAACAAGTAATTTGACTTGATGTTGAACACAAATGAGAATTAAAATATTATGAGATTATATACTATATATGTTAATATTAAGATATATTAAATAATATAATAAATATAATAAAATTATATATATTAAGATCATATATAATGTATAAAAGATTGTATACAATATATATATTAAAATACATATTGATCTTGTTCTTTCTTGCTTGCTTGACCAGCTGATACTCTAAAATGAATTTCCCTGAGGTTCTGTGGTATCTCTAGCACTGACCTCTCGGCCTGGTTATTTTTTTCATGAAAGTTGAATAGTTTCAAGAGGGACAAGCAAGCTCAAGGATGGGACATAACTGTATACCAGATACTCAATTAACAGAGAGGTGAATAAAATGAAATCCCAAGCAAGGTAGTCACTAGTGCCTGGGCTGACCCCCACAGTAGGAGTGTGTTACTCACAGAGTGCTGGAGACTGTCGCCATCTCTTTCTTTGAACTGAGTCTGCAAAGGCAAGTGCTTGGTCTAGAAGATGACAGAAAAAGAAAAGTATTTAAAGAGTCAATGAAACAGATCAATCAAGACCACTGTGATTCCTATTTTTAAAAGAACCGATCATGTCTTGTTAATGTCTGCCCTCTAAGCAAAATGTTCCAAATGAGAATAGGAAAAGCAACTACATTTCTTGAGTTTGTCTCACTCTCACTCCTGGTTCCAGACTTCTACAAGGATGAAAATATACAAGAAATCTGCTGAAGTTCTCATGCAAGTTTGCATCTTACTAGAGGAGCATCTCAGCATAGAAGGTCTCTTACCTTTTCTCAATAGAAGAATCTGACAAAGAACTCACTAAAAGTTGTTTGGTGTAGAAGTGAAAGGTTATTTTTAACCTATCTATAGGTGCATTTCTCATCCTGTCAGCCACTCCCTGTCCCCCAATCTTACTCAAATTATAAGGGGGATTTACTGCTTGAAATCTCATCCTGAGAAGAATCCTTCTCAGCTTCTCTGAGGTTTACACAGGCATTCTTACCCTGAACCCCAGCTCAATCATCAGTCTTTCGGGAAAGACTTGCATGAAATCCTCAGGCAGAGACAGCCTCTCTTATTTCTGTGTTTTCATAGCATGCAAAATCAGTTATTTATTTGCTTATCTCCTTCACTAGATTGAGAGTGTTGATTGGAGTACTTCACAAACATTATCTCATTTAAGCTCTACAATAATTATTAAAAACTCCAGCATCTTTATTTTAAATTGCTTAAAACTGAAGCCCTGGTTAAGTGAGGTATCTTCAGTCACATATCAGTAAGTGGTAGATTGCGATTCAAACATGTCTTTGCTGAATCCCTAACCCTGTATCCCCTGCTTTGTGCACAGTGCCTTGACAATAGATGTTTAGTAAATGTAGTAAAAGAATGTCTGAAAGGCCTAACATTTACTGTATCTATTAACACGCTCTCCATTTCACTGCCTTTGCTTATGCTAGTCCTTGGTCTGAAAGCTTAGCTTTTTAAATTTCTGCCTATAATGGCTTGACTAAAGTCATTCTTTTTTCGACTAAGCTCTTCCATATCTACTCATCAAAGTTATTTCACTCCTAGTTTTTCTTTTGTTCTTATTTCTGTCTCTTGAAGTGTACATTGTGATATATGTTGTTTTATAGGTCCTGATGTCCAATAGGAAGAAATGCCTGGACTCTAGAACAATCTTCTCATACACTAACTGGACAATAAATAGATGTGTGACTTTCTCTTCTCTATCCAATATTATATACCTTCATTGATAAGTCACAATACCACACATGAATTCTGTAATTCCATATAGCATTCACAACGTCCAGAATTGAATTAGAATGTACTAAACTTCAAGAAAGCAGGAAAAAAAAAAAAAGCAGAAGTTAACCCAGAAAAGACAAATATGATAGCATTAGTAGACAAGGACTATAAAACAACTATTATAAATATGCTTAAGGATATGAAAGATAATAATTGAAAACTATTAAAAAAGAACTAGAGTACTTCTAAAACAAAAGAAAATACAATTCTGAAATGAAAAAAAAAAAAATCACTGCAAAAGTAAAGATCATTACACTTGAAGACAAATCTGACCATAAAAAGAACAGAGGGAACAGACTGGGGGAAAACTGAATATAATTTTAATGAGCTATGGGATACTACCAAGAAATCTTCCATTTGGTTAAGAAGATTGTTTTATATAAATAATGCAAAACTCCTCAGTTACCAAAAGGTATGAAATCTTGTCATTTGTGACAAGATGGGTTGAACTGGAAGGGATTATATTTTTTCCAGTGTGCTTCCACAGTGTCTGTCTGTCTGTCTATCTACCTACCTACCTATCTGAGAATTATATATATATTTTTTATTTAGTTATTTTGTTCTTACAATGTTTGCTTTCTTTTATAGGTGTAGTAACCGTAAAATTTCCACCACCAATTGACCCATGCACCATCACCTGTCCCTTGTGCTTTTCCCATCCCTGCCTTAATCCCAACCGCTCCCCCTTCCCTGCAGAATGTCTCTGATTTGTAGTTGTCTGTTTATTTTTGTTTTGTTGTTTTTTGTTGTTGTTATTTTTTTCCTTTGATCCTCTATATTCATCCTATAAGTGAGAACATACAATATATTTCTTTTTCCTTCTGATTTATTTCATGGAGCATAATCCCTTCAAGTTCCATCCATGTTTCTGTGAAAGGCCCTCCTTTATCTTCTTTGATTGCTGAATAGCATTCCATTGTGTATATATACCTCATCTTTTTGATCCAGTCGTCTACTTTTGGGCATTTAGGTTGATTCCAAGTCTTACCTATTATAAATAATGCTGTGATAAACATAGGGGTGCATGTATTCTTTTGAATTAATGTCTTTGTGTCCTTTGGGTAAATCACTAGGGAGTGAAATTGCTGGGTCATGTGGTAGCTCCATTTTCATTAAACTGAAGCACCTCCACACAGCTTTCCCTTAGTGGCTAGAACAGTTCACATTCCCACCAGCAATGTAGGAGATTTCCTTTTTCACTGCATCATCATCAACATTTGTAGTTGCTAGCTCTTTTAATATGTGCCATTCTCACTGGTGTAAGGTGGTATCTCATTGTGGTTTTAATTTGTACTTCCCTGATTATGAGGGATGTTGAACATTTTTTCATAAGCCTGTTGGCCATTTGCATTGCTGAAGGGGATTATTTTAAGAGAAATAAGTCAAAAGGAGAAGGACAAATACTGGGTGATTTCGCTCACAATATAGAGGGGGAAAAAAAGGAACTGACAACATTAAACCATACTAACTTTAGAAATCTGACAATAGAATTTAGGCTACCAGTAGCCGAAGGTGAGGGTTAAGAAGCAAAGAAGGGTGGGGGCCCATGGACTATAGTGGGGAATTATTGGTGTTTTGGTGGTGGTGTAGTGTCCTAACACAGTGAACCAGTGACTCTAAACCATATACAATGTTGTAAACCAACATTACCTCAATTTAAAAAAAAGTCAAACTAGAATACTATCACCCAGAAAAATATGAAAAAATAAAGGTGAAATTAAGAAATTTTCAAACACAAGCTAAGAGAAATTGTTAACAGTTGTACCACAGCAAATGTTATGGAAAAATTCTTTAGGCTGAAGTAAACGGATTGCAAACAAGACTTGATCAATTTTTAAATAAAAAGAAAAGGAACACTGTAGTCAAAAAGAAAAATAATAAGTATATTATGCAGATTATAACATACAGAAAAATAAATTATAGCAGAATAATATGGTGGGGAGAGGGGAAACTGAAATATGTTATATTTTTTCCGTGATACATTTAGTTCTATAATGCTGTATTAAGCAAGACACTGATAAGTTAAAAATGAACATCTTAAGCCCTAGAGAGATTACTATAAAAGTAAAGCAAAGATGTTTAGCTAATAATTCAACAGAGATTAAAAACTACTAAAACTACTGTTAATTTAAAATAAGGCAGGAAAAGAAGGGAACTAAGAACCAAAAGAATAGAAAATAAGTAACAAAATACTGAACTTAAGTCCAATGATAGCAATAGTAAGAATAGACTATAGCAATTAAAGCCACGAATTTTCAGACTGGGTATAAAATAAATACTCAATTTGAAGTCAACTATGTGAAATCTATTTTAAATACAAATATGTAGAGGAATTAAAGAGGATAGAAAAACACATTCCAAGAAAACATGACTCATGTGAAGCTAAAAAACTGGATCCTCTGTATTAATATAGTGATCAAGAAGAGAAAAATTATTAGAAATAAAGAATAATTTTAATAACACTAAAATAAGTCTTAAATGTGCATGTGCCCAATAAAAGAACAACAGAAAAACATGCATAACACATGAGAACTGAAAGAATATGTATATTCACTAGTTGGAAATAACATTTCTGTCAGTAATCAATAGAAATGTTAACTGAAAATCACTGTGTATGTAGAAGACTTGATAACACTACAAATCACCGTGACACAGGTTATATTTATAGAATACCACACCAAAAAACAGCAGAATACTTAGTTGAGACAGATTTGAGTCAAGATCTAGATGGTTTTGGTAATGGGTTAATCATCTAGCTAGTCAACGAGTTTAGTAACTGCTCCATATGCATTTTTCAATGTGTCTTTGTCATTTCTAACTCCTACATGCAAATTTAATTAAAGATAGGATAGGGGTATTTAAGAATGCAGGATTTCTAATAACCTTGGAAGTGTCCTCTCTATGAATGTCAAGGGAGCATATATTTTTAATTAACATTTTTCTTAAAATTTTTAAAATATTTATTATATTTTAGTTAATTCTTAGTCTTCTAGTATCTACAATCAATCATGAGCAATGCAAATTGCCACTATATATCACATAGGCTAAATGTTTATAGCCTGTCTAAATCTTATTCCCCAAGACTTTGCTTGTCTACAACTCCTTTTTCCCAGTGTCTTGGAAGATTCACTTCTATGTTCTGTCGCACATTCCATCCTATTAATTTTTTCCTGGTGAGCCCCTAAGAGGGTGACAGAATATTTTCTCCAAACTTCACATGGTTCTATCACAGGTATGCAAGAAATTCTCGCTAACATACTACTCATGCATAGGATCTCTTCTGAGTCTCACTGAGTCAGAGATAGTTCTCAATTCTTGACATTCAGGAAACTTGATAAGGAGAAACTGGAGAACAGGGCCAGGGTTAAAGGAAATAAGAGAGAAATACAGTTGGTTCAATAAAAATCAGCATAGTTAGGCTTGGCTTAGGTAAAAGAACAGCTATAATCTGTAAGCACTGACAAAAGATTTGTCTATGTATCTCCTCAACAAAATTCCTTAGATGAGCTCCCATTCTTATGTCCTTGAGGAAATTTTATAAGTTCCCATAAAGAAGACCCCAGGAAGTTGAGGTTTAGCAAAAGGAAACTATGTTCCCAAGTTCATAGAGCTAAGATTGAGATTCATATAATTCCAAAGTCACACAAAACTGTATATCTTAAGTATATTTAGTCTTTTTAAAATTTGACTGCAGAAAGCAACTTAAAAGGAGGAAGACAGAGAATTTGAAAGGTAAGAGGTATAAAACTGAGAAAAATGGTGATGGCCAGTTTTGCCAATTATTTTTGGTTTTCTTCATTTTAATTGGTCAAATAGAAGCTCAGGCCTTACTCCATCTCCTGCTTGGGCTTCAACCTTAATTAAAGTAAAATATTCAGCATAAATGAAAGAAAAACAAAGGCAGGGATTTTTTTTTTTTTTTTGAGATATTTGACAAGAGTATTTAATCTGACCCAGCCTAGGGCTGAGCACATAATGGTCTACTGTGGCATAACACTTTAAAAAAAAAAAATCAACTTAGAGGGCATTTTCCCTCCTGTTTTATTGTTTGTTTGTATCCTGTAGTGATATAGTACCTTAAAATGCATTGTCCAGTTCCCTAATTTGTAATATAAATGATTCAAGAGAAATAATGACAGAATGGCCTCATGGCAAACTTTTCAAATATGGGTTTATTTATAAGATACTAGACTATTAGATATTTTATCTCAAAAAAAAAATAGCATTGAATTTTTCCCTACAGAAATTTTAACAGCTAGTTGTTGACAATGCTGCTTTATCTAAAAGGAAGACAGTGTTCCTTCTTATCACTGATAAATTTCATTACTTCTACTGAGTATACTTTCTAGATTTCAATTTTTTTAAGTGAAATTTGACATGTCATATTTTTATAAAATTTCTTGTCTTGGTTTTGGCCTCAATCCTTACACTAAAATACACAAGAAAGTTTACTTCATTTAAATTATAATGTGTATGGAAAAAAAGTAAAATACTGAATTAAAGCAGACAGACAATAAAAACAACAGAAAATCATCTGTGGGCAAATGAGATACTTACATGTAATGTGAAAATGTCCCCAATCATAAGCCCTATCCACTTCTGGGGAACAAATCAAATGACTTTGAGTTTCATGTGTCATTTTCCATAATGAACAAAATGCCTACACATTTTAACATCAAAATGCTAAGCTGTCCTTGTCACAATCGACACCTTTGCTCTACAACCTCTTGCTCTACTGCTGAACTGACTACCTACTCATACCAGTTTATCTCCAAATTTGTTCACAAGGTTAATTAAAGCTATTAATATAATTACATTTACATACCCAAATACCTCAAAGATGTTAATTGTCTCTTCCATACCAGACATAGTATTATACCGCAAGCCACTAGGTGTAGAAATAATGACCTATGTACTACCATATTCTATCTTGAAAAAAAGATGTGTTCTCAGAGAAAAATGACAAAAAAATCACGCATTTTTAGCTTAGTTGTTGCAGTTGTCAAAATTTTATATACTAAAATAAGAATCAAACTAATTCCTCTTTAGAAACTAGTAACATGAGAGGGAGGGGGAGGGTTGAGGGAAGATGGGAGCATGGGGTACTGAGGTGATGGTGCACTGGTGAGATGGTGATGGGGAATACATGGGGATTACAATTGATGGCAAATATATGTAAATTTAAAAAAAATATTAATAAAAAAAGTAAAATAAAAAAATAAAGACTACTCAAGCATATAAAATGCCAATAAATAAATAAAGCCTGTCTTTTAAAGATTATCAATGACCAAAAAAAAAAAAAACTAGTAACATGAACTTTCCAAATCTCATTTTCAACCCAACATCTAAGATCTTTCTTGCTCTCATGCCTTCTAGATCTATATTTACATAACAATTAAAGAAAAAAATACTTGTTTTAAAAAATGAGAGAATATGAGACAACTTGGGGGCTTTTTGGAAAAAGTTACTATTTTTCAGACATTAAATTACTTTCATTTTCTTGTCCCTGATTTCAAAACAACCTGCTGGCCCTTAACTCATGACACTAGAAAAAGGTACGCCAGTAAGAATTTCTGTGAGGGTAATAATTTATGCTATTCTTAGCAAAAATGGACAAAACTATACAGAGCTTCTTGAAACAATAGGCACTATACTAAATTATGCAGAACACCACCCTTCCATTTCTTCCAACTGAAAGGGTAAGCTAATACATGACTTATTTCCCATAGCAATAATTTACTTTTTCTACTGTGAGTATAATAAAAGGGGTGAAAATGAAATATGGAACGATCTTTGTTTGCTTAATGATTACTATCCCAAAGGCTTCTAAGGCTTCTAAATATGCTCCTTTGAGCATATTTAAAAATTACACTTTTGGGGGTAGGGGGTTACATTTAATTCAGTGGAATTTTCCACCATTTTTCTGAAAGAAAAAAAAGAAAGGTAACAGATACAGTTTCTCTTTTTGAAGAAAGAAAACCTAATAATAGTAAAGAGGTTGAGAGCAGAAAGAGAAATCATCCACTACAGAAAGCCAGTATTAGCTTTCAAGGATACCACCTTTGGAATGATAAAGTCCAAATTGGGCAGTTTTGCTTGAATTAGACAAGGCAGGCTTATCCCCGTCCATCCCTGCACATAGGCACTAAAATCTTACGAAACCTGCATTATGTTTCCTTGAGCTGATACCCAGCTCAGGAGTGAAGAACAAACAGAAAGCATCAGCTATTGGAATGAAGCTTCACAGACTCAGTGACTTAAGGAAGAAAGTAAAGGAGATGATACTCTTAAAAGAAGGGATCTTTCCAGTGGAGATATGTTGCTTAGATAATAAAGTAAATCAAAGATGCTTTTATATCTTCAGTTTACCCTGCCATGTCAGTATTAAAAGTGTACATGGTTTAATGGCAAGTATATGTAAATTTTAAAATATTTTTTTTTAAAGATTTATTTATTTATGCATACAAGCACTGGGGCACAGACCAGATGTGTCGGAGGGCGAGAGGATTCACCACAGAGAGCGGGGAGCAGAACAGGCAGACAACAGAAGTACACTGCTGAGGGGAGCAGCGGGCACAGCAGGAGAGGTCTGCCGCACCATGTGGGTCCCCCTCCCTGGCCGGCAGCAGGGATGGAACTCATGCTGCAAGTGGCTGCGGTTTGCTTCATAGTGCGCTGCTTAACCCACTGCGCCACCAGGGGAGGCCCAAATTTTAAAATATTTTAATAAAATAAAAAAAAAATAAAAGTGTACATGGTGATGTGCTCTGCCAGATACAATCTTCTGAGGCAAGAGACACTACTTAATAAAAAGATAGCAGATTAGATAGCAGATTATCTTCATGCACATATTATTTAAATGGCCAAACAGAGCTTAATATTTCCTACCAGCCTCTGTGACAGGCTAATACCTACAAACAACACATCTCCTTAGTCTGGGATTTGTTAAGGGGCAGATTAGATAATACTCCTTGCTTGACAGTGAAAGTAATCAGTCACTCTGAAATGAGCCTTTCCATCATTTAAAACAAAGAACTAAATGTAGACTTTCAGGGAAAGAGTAGCGGGAGTAAATATTTTACAATATCAACTCAAAAATATTTACATTAAATATTAACAGTACTTAAAGGGATATGTTATCTTTCCCTGCCCAAGCTGAAATGATCCTAGGCTGTGGGTGACCCTGCCTAGAATTGCTCAGACCTAGAGAGAGGCCCATGGGTGCCCTCAGAAGGCACCACTGATGCAGCAGCAGGCCTTCCTGCATGCCTTGCAGCAGATCAAACATAACACAAATAGTGGCATAGTTCTTCGGGATATCTGGGCTGAGTTCTGATGGAATTTCGGTTCGGCTGTCTATGAGAAATGAGTTATAGATGTGAAATTGTTTTTTTTTAAACAGAATGTAAACTCATGGTCTGTCCTCCGAAATAACCTCGCCATTAGTGATATTCTATTAGTGGGGATGGGAAAGGACTTAGGGTCCCAGCTCCACAAGAATTCACCATCCTGTTTCACAGTTTATCTTCCAGTGAAAAAAGAAATGATCATATATAACTTCGTGAGAATCATAAGGCGGTCAGATTTTGCTGCAAAATGACTTAGGAGCCACTTTAGGTGCTTGGAGGCTTTTGGAAATACAGGAAACAGTCTGGATCTCTGACACACAACACAGGAATGCCTGGAGTTCAGTGGCTAGAGCAATCAAGATAAACTACAGAGATCTGGAAGTTAAATAGCATTGGTAAGGCCCAGACTTTATTAGTAGGATGAGAGAACTTGTATCACTACATGGGTAAGTATGGGGTTCTACAGAGCACCAGACTGAGAGTCCTGAGTCTGCAATCACCTAGATCCAGAGCAATACAGTTAAAGCAGCGCCTGAGAAACACTGAGCTGACCAATGATGATGAAGGTGATGTTGGTATAGCTAGGTTCTCAGTACAAAGGGGAATCCAGAATCTGACAAGACACCATTTGACCAGCAGACCTAAATCAAGGCAGCAGGAACTTCATGCGTGAACAGATACAGGGAATAATATGGAATAATAAGAATAAATGTAGGCCATACACTTCATTAAAGGTTTACGGATATCAGGTATTGTTTGTGAAAAGGATAACGACATAGATAATAACATAAATTATCATGACAGGTTATGCTGAACATTGAGAGGATTGCATTCCATTCTAGGGAAATACAGCACATATTTTTCAAAAGCACAATAAAAGGAGAAAGGAATACTGGCTCAATTGTATGAGGGAGTATAATTTAGAGGCTAGGTAGAGGAGAAAATCATTGTTCTTGAAGACAAACACTATAAAATCCCTGGGTGGTTAAGTAGCTCGCATTACAGACATTGAACCTATTTTGAGGTTGGGGAAGAAGGAATAGAAGGGACAGGGCAGCTACATACTGGGGGGGGGGGGGGGGGGGGGNGGGAGGGAAGGCAAGACTTTATGGGCCACAGTAAAAGATAAAGATAAATCAGAGATGAGTCAAGGAACTGTGAGAGGATAATGTGTGACTATAGGTGAAAGATCCAGAAGGGGTAAAAGCTGCTTAAGGCCTGAAAATGCCAAGCGGCAACAAAATGGGGAGGGTTAAATGTTATCACATGGAGGAAAACTGCCGCTCATGTGAAGATGAGGAGTAGCTGCAGGTTCAGAAATAGACCTTCCTGTTCACAGTGACAGAGCACGCTGCATTTCAGAGGCGTGGCAATGCACTTGGAGGAGGAACCATAGTTTCCTAACAGACCAAGAATGGGCAACATATCCAAGAGCATGAGCAACATCTGTGCATGAAAGAAAAAGACCTTTATCTAATTGTGTAACTTTTGTTCTCTGCAATATTTAGGATCTTCTTTTTGTCCATAATGCACTGAACTATAATCTGTGTAGGTGCTGGTCTTTTTGATTTCTCTTATTCAGAACTGGGTATCAATTTTAATTTGAAAACTTAACCTTCATTACTTGTATTATAGAATACATCTATAGAAATATTGCTGCCATTTGTCTCTCTTTTCTCTCTGGGACTTCTTTAGTTTAGAAGTTGGTCTAAGTATCTTTTTATATGCTCCCCTCTACTCCTCACCTGTATTTTTGTTCCCTCAATTTTATTTAACCATACTACTACTAATGTTTAATTTGATCTAGCATATTTTAAATTTGTGTCCTTTGACTTTCTTTATCCTTTTGTACATGATGGTGTATGTATGAATGTGACTCCTGCATGTTCTCGCAGGTGTACCAAGTACACAAAGGACTGACGCTCTTTACCTGAGCAGTTTCTCAGGGTGTGTTGTAATGTGACAAGCCTTACACAGTGGGGTCATGTCGTCTACTAAACAAAGCACAAGTTTGTTACTTCTTATAAGTACTACTTATAAGTGTTACTCCTTATATTTCTACTATAAAAAGTTAAGTCCCTTAATAATGTTTTGGTTGTAGCTTGGTTTAAATGGAAGAGGGAAAGAACATATTCAATAAGTGTTTTTAAATATAGCAAAAGTCTTCTATCACTTTTCCTCCAAAGAATCCCAGAGTATCTTGCAAGAAAAGGATTTGGGCAAGCTCAACAATATAGGTATAACAGACAAATGTCCTCAGAAAGACCTGTGCAGGATCTAAGTCTAGGTGCTCCACTCTGTTCACTGAACAAAGGAAGCCTCTGCTCTATGTGCAGAGTACAAGGCAGATTAAAGAAAGGGGCCAACAGGGAAAATAAATCTGTGGGAAAACGATTTGTGGGTGAATTTTCTAACAGATATCATAGCACCATTGCAATGCAAGTTTTACTATTTAGATGTCCAGCAGTTGACAGTAAACACCCATTTTAATTTTCTCACCTAAAATCAATTTTGAATAGCCTATCACCTTATAGCCAGTATTATTTGAGAAAATATACATTTTTTAAAATACAAAAAGAAGTTAGATAATCCAAATTTCTTTCCTGTGACATAGACTTCTGGCTAATTAGATCCTTTAAGTGTGGAGAACTAGATGGAAAGAATCTTGTTTTTATTTCCAATTTTCCTAATCTGGATTTAAACATGTTTGTGGCATTCGAAACTCACAAGCATTTGTGAATATGTATTTTTACTTCGCATCATTTTGGCTTCTTCATCAAAGTGACAAGAGACCGGAAGAACACATGACAAGAGGCTGTGCAAGGGTGCATGTGCACAAGTGTCCATGTGAGGTGGGGTGGGAAACAAAGGCAAGTGGTACTAGTATAAAAGGGAGAAGATCATGGGAAGGAGCAGCTGCCACACACATGGGGGAAAATATAAGCACAATGATTACAGGGGCTTAGAATCTACTTGTAGAATTCAGAGAAAAAGTCATAAAATATGGCAAGTGTCCAAAAAAAAAGGTGTAACAGTACAGTACAGAGTCACTTCAATTTGTGTACTTTAAAATATCATTTTAGTCAAAACTGCATTAAGTTCAAAACACAAGAAGGCTCTGAATACTCAGATGATTAATACAAACAAAATGCCTCATGTTTCCCTATTTTGTAAAATGTTGAAAAAAAAAATTAAGTACTTGGCTACAAATCTGTGCAACAGACCTGGTAACTGCACAAGTCAAATGACACAGTGAGTTGTTCTGAGAAAATACATGCAGCCCACATTGTAGCTTAACTTTTATTTCCCCTAATTTGCCAAGAGATGACATACATACATATTTCAGCTGTTTTTAATTTAAGAGGTTTTTTCTCTTATAGGATTCCATGCATATGTGCAGTGTACTCACATGATACCTTTTAATAGCTTTCAAATGGCAGTGTACACTGGAGTAAGAGTCCTCTTCTGCACAGATCCCTTTCCTGGGGAACAACGATGTGCTAAACAGCAGCAGCTGAGCATCTTCTGGGTATAATCCCAGAGGTTGTAGGGTAACATAGCTACTAAGTCTAGCATTGTGCTTCATAACTGATGAATCAAAACAGCAGGTTGACAAATTCTAAAATGTTAATACAAGAAGGACCTCAGAAATAATCTGGAAATAAATGCCTTCCTCTCAAATATGAGGTAACAGAGCTTCAACAAGATAAAGGGATTCTCCAAGGAGCCACTTATAACACTTGGGACACAAATCTGGCTCCACATTTCTCTACCCTCAGGCCAGTGATCTTCCCAGTATTTGCAATGCATTGTGAACTCTCAAGCTAGACTGCCTGGTTCTAATCCCAGCTCTCATAGCGAGGTGACACTGGTAAGAATATTCAGTACTCTGAGCTCTAGTTTGCCTATCTGGAGAACAAGACTAAATACTAATACTAGCATACACCTTAAAAGATGGTTATGAGGACTACATGAATTAACACATGTAAAAAGCACAGGACAATGCCTTGTATTGAACAATGGCAAACAAGTTTAAGTTCTAATTAGTTAGATAGCATATGTTCTCTCAGTTGTATTTCTCAATAAAAAATAGAAACTATAAGCCTAAACTTAGAAGTCTTTTACTAGAAATGAGCTGGGGAAATTACTTAACCCCTCAATGTCTTAATTCCTTTATCTATACAAGGGGATGAAATAATATTTATAAGAAGGTGATTGTAAGGATTAAATGAAATTGTTCATATGAAATGTTTCCAACAGTCTGGCACACAAGTAGCGCTCAAAAAATAGATATTATTCACAATACAATAATTCACCTTTCTCTATCTTTATGCCTAATAAAGAAGAAATACAAGGGGTTTGACTCTTCAACATTAAGGAAAGGAAGGAAAAAGTTAAAAACAAAGAGGATATCCTTCAATTGTAAATATATTATTCAGTATATCAGTGAGTATGAGCCAACACTTCATAGAGAGGAAAAAACAGATGCGTTAGCATACTTTTAAACATTTTAGTATGCTTTTGAACTCAAAAGCACACTGGTTAGGATCTTAACATAGTGAAGTAGTAATTTTTTTAAATGCAGAATAATAAATGAACTAAGGACATTTAATCTCATATAATATTGTTGGCAGTGTGTATTGGTATAAAGTATTAATCTATGGGCAAGTGTACACACTAATTTTCACTTCTAGAAATTTAACCCATAGATGTGAAAATTTATATGTAATTATTAAAGCTGATTCACATCAAAAATGGTTTCCGTAGTTCAAGTCGCTCATTGGTTATATTTTGTGACCATCCAACATTCTTTAGAAAACACAATGCAAATATATGTACAAATAGATTGTAAAATGACATTAAAAGCATTGCAAAGATTTACTTACCTATACTGATATGTACACCTGCCTTCTAGTTTATTTACATGCTTCAAAAGGCTCCAGATATGAGAACACAGAGGAAGCAAATAGCATTTTCCCCAAAGGGTTGTAACACTACTTTCAATCATGCATGCTTTTTCAGAAGATAGCCATTCTCCTTGAATCTTGAGCTGTCATGAAGATGTCTGGCTACAACGCAGCTGCCACGTTAGAGATGTAGAAAATTAATTCCTTAAGATCAAAAAGAGAGAGGTACCTGGAGAGTAGGAGTGCAAAACATTCCAGTTGCCAGCTGTTTGAGTCTTCCTATCCTATGAAGCAGAGAACTGAGCCTTCAGCTATCTACAACCTCAGACACCTTGACTGAAATTTTGTGAAAAACCCTGAGCAAGAACCACTCAGTGGACCCTAATCAACCTCAGAATGAGATAGTTACAAATGACTTGTTCACTTAAGCCACTAAGCAACAGGAAACCAACAGATTTTGGAACCCGTAAGTTGATAAGCTTATAACAAAACCTAACATGTTACAGTAATTTTGAAGCTAGGCTACAGACAACAGTTGGAAGGGCCTTGAAGAGAAATTAACAGAAGGTCAGTAGCCTTCAAGGGGGATGGTGGTGAACATTTGAAGAAGTTTAAGAAAATGCTATTGAAGCTAAAGGAAAGGAAACCCTATTATACAATGGGTAAAGTTCAGTAATATGTTGTCTGTGATAATGAGTAGCAAAATACATAATGAAATGGTATATCTACCTAAGTAGTCTTCTAGGCAGCGTGCTCTAAGTGCTGGTTATTTTCTTTTAAATGTGTATGATAGAGATTTCATTTATAATTTTCTACATTGATTTACTCCAGAGTGAACTACAAAGAGTTCCCCACGGCCCAAGTTGTAAGATTTTCCCAGTTTATAGAGACAGAGACCTTAAAATATATGAAAATGAATCTGGAAGCATGCTGGATCAGATAGAAGGAATATGTTGACTCAAACAGAAGAAATTGTTTACACAGATATACAAAGTCCTCTAATAAATGACTGGCAGTAGTTCTAAGTCTGGGTGGCTAACAAAAATCCAGTTCCAAAGGTGAATTATACTAAATGAAAATGAAATTCTAGAATTTCCTTAGTATACTATAAGGGGAAGAATCTAAAAGCTTCAGGAGATCAAATGCTAAGGTAGATTAAGACCTGTTTAGTGAGTGTTTAACCCTGCCCATCAGGAAGGGCCTGAGAACATTCTCTTTACCACCAGCTCTGCACAAAACACATTCAATGAGAGACTTCTGGCATCCTAAGAAGCTCTGTGATGGGCTATTCTCTGGAGGCCAGGAATAACATGGGCACTGCTGCCAGTGAACAGGATTTTCTGAATTAAATAAGAGAAAATGGCCTCCTGGGGAGGCAGAGGCCAAGTGGCAGCCCTTACCCACCACAACAAGGTGCATGTGATACCAGACTAGCAATCCTTGGTCACCAATTTTTGCTTGAAAGTGGAATTACCCCATTACAGGCCTTATATCATCAGACTCTGTTTGGAAAGTTTTATAATTCACACATGATTTTTCCCTATTCTACTTTTACCCACACCCTCAGTTAGTCTTCAAGATCCTAGAAATACAAGTTCATCCTTTCTCTGCTTCTGTTCTCAACAATTGCTCCTCTCTATATTCTGCTATTTTTCCTATTAATTTTAATTTCTTAGTTTGAAATAGTTACTTAAAATCAGAAAATATGTGCCTGTTGTTTGAAAGACCTACAGAGTAAGTATATAAAGTTTTGTAAAAAAAAAAATCACATTAAAAAGTGTTCATTTGAGGCAGAGGGACAATAGCAGGAAACTGTCTTCAAATGTGGATGCACAGATGTTAAAATAATTGATTTTGATAATTCAATAAGTTCTTGATACATCCTATTACTGGTTTTGAGTCGTATCATAATAACTCCATGCATTAAAGAATCAAAATTTCTGAATTTTAATTTTATGAAACAAAAAATTACAATAGGTTGAATTTGGATGTAAAGATTAAAGGTAATGGAAAGAAATATAATTAGGTTAAGAAAATCAATATAACTTCAAGAAAGATGCCCGGATCAACAGCACACTCCTTTTTGGCAGCTTTCTGCCTCTCTCTCTCTCTCTCTCTTTCTCTCTCTCTCTCTCACACACACACACACACACACACGAAACAGACTATTTTAACAGTAGTACAGAGAAGAGGTTATTGTCCAAGTTCATTTGATTCATACCATCATACCACGCTGGAATATTGTTTGGTTCAGAAAACACATTTCATTGGAAATATTGAACTAGAGTTTGCTCAGAGGTAAGATACATTGTATGTCATGTAAACAATGGTTCAAAGTATTGGAAACAGGCTGGTTTTTAAATACTGAGAGCAAATGAGAAACTCTACATATTTAAAAAGTTATCAAACAATTTCTGAAGGATTACTGTAAACATTTCAGATTCGTATGAAATGCACATGGATTAAAAAATACACGTTCTTCATAGTTGCAATTTAAAATGCTTAAAAGAATTTTAAGAATTAATGAAGCCAGAATCAGGACTGATTAAGTTGAATGGTGATTAGATTTCTAATTTTATAACAATCTGGCTATCAAAAATGATATACAATGCTTTGTGAGGTAGTCAAATTGTTAATGCAAATGTTTTGAGGCTGTATGACTATCTTCCTGGGATACTACTGAAGGAAATTTGGGTTATAAGCTCTCAAATAAGGTTTTCTATTCCAGGGCAATAACTCAGACTTGCTACATGCTGCCTTGACAACTCTCTCCTTTGGCAAGTTACGTAACCCATAATAGCATATTCCTCATTAAAAAAAAAATTAAGTGTTGTAGATCATGGATAATTCATTATGGAAAAAAAAAAGAAATAAGAACACTACCATCAAAAACAAGATTACTCAGCTGTAAAGGGCTAAAATAAACACAAACGAGTCATTTCTGTGAAACCAAAAACCATATCACACATTTATTATAAATCAACTCTATTGCGGTTGTGATAATTTCTGAAAACAATATTGGGTATTTAGATTTCTATTTACATATGGTACTTTAAGATGTAAAAACAGATAGTAATAATGAAAATTAACCTAGTAGCAATAATGGAAATTAAGCATTGTTCTTATGCAAACTAAACCAATATTAAAAAGGTAGATAATGCAATGTTATACTAATAAAAATGAAAAGATTTTACTTGGAAAAAATATAAATTGAAATTATAACATCAATACTTAGTACCATCAGTACTAATGAGCAGATAGCAGTATTTCTTTGTGATTTAATATGTATTTCTCTGAGAACTGATGATGGTTAGCATCTTGGCTTTCACTAATTTGGCCATTACTTTTTCTTATTTGATGAGGATGAAACAAATCTTCTTTTCATTTTTTTAAAACTTGGACTATTATTTTCCCAGTATTGAGTTCGAAAGGTTCTTTATTTAGTCTGGATACAATGCCTCTGTCTGATGTATGTTTTACAACTATTTTCTCCCAGTTTCTGGTTTGTCTTTGTTTTTTTAATGGTGTATTTCAAGAGCAAACATTTTAAACTTTAATGAAGTCCAAGTTATCACTTTTTCCCTTTTATATTGTATGTTTTTGTGTTCTATATAAGTAATTTGTTTGGCACATACATGGCTTTATAGTCTCACATGCAGCTCGTATCTCAGCAGGCAGCAACCACAGTAAAGTTTTTCACCTCTGTAGCTACCTTTTCTTTAGTATAGTCTGCAATTTCTCAGGTTCTACATAAAAATTAAACCATTATTTTACAGCTCTTTTCTAAAGGAGTATTTTTGGTTTCCATGGGAACACATAACATCAATAATAAGGCATTTAAAAAGTTTCAAACAAATACATTTAAATGGCTTTTAATAAATAAGATTGATAGCCTAAATAATTATGGCTCGCAAAATATTTGAAATTGAGATTATTACCTTTTGTAAAGTACCAATGAATTTAAAATAGGAATCTTTGTGAAGATAAGTGTTTCCTTTTAAAGACCTTGCACAATTCTCATTCTTCCAAGATTACATATGTGCATGATATTCTGCAGTTAGCAAGTTTTATATCTCATCTAATATCCATTGTAGTTATAGCTACTGTAATGATATCAAAGTATATTTTAAGCTTTAATATCTATGGCAGCAGTTAATCATAATTGTAAATCAGCTGTAAAACATTTATAATTTACAACTGAAGATATTTTTTCTTTAAAAAAAGGTAAAACAATTTTAAAGTTTTGCTTATGTTAAATTGATTTTTATAAAGACTCAGTAATACCAATAAATCTTAAAATTAAATTCAATGAAAATATAGAGTCAGTCACTTCTATATAAAAACTCACTCTTCTATGTAAGTGAGGGGACAAACATCTTGGTTTGAGAAAACGTGCCAAAGAATCAACAAAACAAATCTGTAATCATAGCATAATCAAACTTCTCCAGCAGTGAAAACATGTCTGGGAGAAGAGTGCTGACTGTGTCTACTTCCATGTGAAAGAGACAGTATATTTGTACTATACTAGCTTGGAAACTCATCTGACAAGTTGCCAAGGCAGAATGAGTAAAAAATTCCCATATTCATAGAAGAAAGTGGAATAATGTAATGGCTACAGGTCAAATGACTAAGGTCAACACACCCAAAGATAAACTGGTCTTGATTACCTTAAACAAATTTTTCTGAATTTTTGTCATTTGTCATATTTTTAAAACTGTCTTAATTTTGGCATTTCAGGGGCTGCTTAATTCTTCTGCATCTTGAATTTATTATTTCTAAGGATCACTAACTTGTAGCATTTTTTTAAAAATTATGCCCTGTGTTTTATCATTTAAATTTTCTAAAACTAATGAACTCTTTAGAAAATGTTTCATGTTTAATATTCATTCAAACATGCTTTCTTCAAATTTAAGGTTTCAAGTGAAGTTTTGAAGTGAATGTTACTTTCACTTTTGTTTTACTGAAGAATACATTTTTAGAGTCTGAACAGAGTCAAACACAAAAGAATGTTAGTTATTAAGTCTGCCATTAAATGAACTGGTTTTAAATAAGGTGATCACTTACTTATTTTCTGACTATCCTGCAAAATGTCCTAAGTTTTTTTTAGTTACTATGTCACTTTATGAAACAGAAAATAAAACTGAAATACCGGGCCTCCCTGGTGGCGCAGTGGGTTGAGCAACGCACTATGAAGCAAACCGCAGCCACTGCAGCATGAGTTCGATCCCTGCCGCCGGCCGGGGAGGGGACCCACATGGTGAGGCAGACCTCTCCTGCCTTGCCC
>JAGFMF010011942.1:8123033-8170816 GCA_019455555.1 Galemys pyrenaicus | reverse complement strand
TCCCCTTAGCAGTGTGTTTCAGTCTATCTGCCTGTTCTGCTCCCCGCTCTGTGTCTGGTGAATCCTCTCACTGCCCTGGACTCTGGCCTGTACCCCAGCTCTTGTATGTATAAATAAATAAATCTTAAAAAAAAAAAAAAAACTGAAATACCAACCAAGTGGTATCGGACATAGCAATGCACAAAGTCAGAATCTAGGTTACACTCTTTCTCTAGCTTCTCCAAATACGATTACTATCTACAGTAACACTTTGGAAAGTGACTATCACAATAACTAAGGCTTTTATTATAGTTCATATTGGTACATTTTTATTACAATAATATATTCTTCTAGTTAGCTTTTAAAAAGATATGTAAAGGAGGATAAGATAGAAGGTATTTTAATTATGGAAAGCAAGTACTTAGAATTGGAATGATCAAAAATGGAGAAAAAGGCTTGGAAGGAATATGAGAAAAGGCATGGGAATAAAAGAGATGTGGTGAGAGCTGGGAAAGTTTCCTGGAGACAGTCTCAAAATTGAAGTAGGTGTACTTATATAAAAACTAACACTAAGGCGCAAATATGTGAAATAAGGACCATTCTAAAAATTCTAGGATAAAAGGTTGCTATGCTGATACAGAAGAGTTTTGATAATATTCAACAGTCTGAGATGGTCTCCCCAAGTGTTTACATATTAACAGGTAGCAACAGATACTATTAATCTCTAGTGGCAGGTATGGCATGTCACAACATTCAGGAAGCTGCAACTCCCCATTCACATCAGCCTTAACTTAACCAATGATTCCATACTGAATCTACTTTAAGAGTAAAAGAAGAAAAAAAAGTTACTCAGCTACCAAAATTCACTGAATGGATAAATGAACATTATGAATTTGGACATATGGATAACATTTATCTTAAATAATTTATATGTCTCTCAAAAGTCCATATATGACTATTAATTTTTAATTTTTCAGCATGACGAAAAAACTTCAAAAAAACCCCACAACAATTTGCCAGGACTTACTATGTAAGTAGCTAAATTCAAAGTACAATTAGACTGATAATGTCTATGTAAAATTTATTTCCCAAGTAATGACTTAGCCTTTCTTCCAAAAACAATTAGTTGCTTTGTTCTGAACATTTAATATAACTCAATTCTGTGTCCAGAATTTTCTGTACTTGAAAAGGAATTGCTCCCAATAAAGAAAATCTTGAATACTTTTAAATAAGGAAAGCTATTAGATCCTCTAAAATTTATCAGGAAGTTTCATTGTACTAGTTACTGCATTTAACTTCAGCAGTTCTTTTACTTCTAATTACTTATGAGTCAGTCAAGAATCATTCCTAATAGGACTTACACTTCCCTGATGGCAATGTGAATTTAATACTCAAGATTTAATGTTCTGATTGCATTTCATGGGTGAATAGTCCAAATTTAATTCTTTAAAACCCATGGCAAGAAAAAAAGGCAATTTAAGTAAATTAATGGTTAGGATAACACCTTCTTGCATAAGTTACCAAGTAACACTGAGCCATTAAAACAGTTTTCCCCCTAAAGGTTAATATTACATCTGAGTGGATACTTCAGCCTTCAATATAATTTCTGTGGTACTTTAAAAACATTTCAGTGGTAATGTTAAAAAGTTAAGATTCATTTCCAGCTATTATGAGTTAATAGTGATAATTCTTTGAAAATGATGATACTATAGACTGGTACCTTGTTATATCATCTTTTTCAAAAACAATGATGGCTTAGCTATAATATTTCTAAGCTGTTTAAATTACTGAGCATTCGGACTTCCTTGTGGTGCAGTGGGTTAAGCAACGCACTACGAAGCAAACTGCAGCCACTGCAGCACAAGTTCGATCCTTGCTGATGGCGAGGGAGGGGACCCACACAGCGTAGCAGACCTCTCCTGCCTCGCCTGCTGCTCCCCTCAGCAGTGTGTTTCAGTCAGTCTACCTGTTCTGCTCCCCGCTCTGTCTCTGGTGAATCTTCTCACCTACCTGGACTCTGGCCTGTACCCCAGCTCTTGTATGCATAAATAAATAAATTTTTAAAAAATTACTGAGTATCCTCTGAATGCAGAAGTTTTATAAGCTATCAGAAATGTTACAAAGGCAGGAGTCATCATGTTTTCTGTGTCTAAAGAACTGTGACCAAGAAAAAAGAAAAACAAGGGTATCACACATATACAACTGTACGTATAAATAATGAGTATGTAATTTTTATATTAAATGAGGTTTTCTAATTCAAAACTAAGGATACAAAAGGAAACAAAGAGAGAATGTTTATACGGTACGTGGAACCAAGTGAAATTATACTAAAAGTCCTATGAAAAGGTGTGAATTAGATGCTCTCTCTGAAGAACATTATTAAGACATTCTCTCAAAGATCTTAAAAAAGGTAACACTGAATTATTTTAATCACCTAACCTTTTTTTCAGTTGGCAGTAGGCGGGGAGTATAGTGTGTATTGATGACTAGAATAAAGCCAGCTTGTTTTGACCATGTAGGCCAAATATAATAATTCAATCAGTATTAGAAATAGATCTGAAGAAACTACTACATAACTTAGTTTTTCTACTTCTTTCTTTCTTAAAACAATCCAAACTTTCCCACTGAGGAAATTCAGCTACAAGTCAAAAACAGGTAACAATGAAAAGGTCAGAGATATCAACTCTTACACAAAAAAATCACATAAAGTACTAAGCTCTCTGCTCTGTACTGGGGTTATAGAACTAAGCAACAGTGACATGCTCCCTGACACTGCTGAGAGTACGGCAGAGGTGCTCATGACCCTTTTAAAATTTTGAGGACCCCCCAAGGACTTTTATTTATATGGGTAATAGTTGTATCATATTAAACATCAAGCTAGGATATTTTTTAAATATTTAATTAATTTTAAAAATAATAAATGTATATTAATACAAATATCCATCTTTTAAATGGAAATTTAAGATAACTGTTTTCCTAAACAAAAATAAGCAAGAATAGCCTTTTATGTTTTTTTTACATTTTTGAAAAAATTAAAGAGAAAAAAAGCTTGACTTCCATCACATATCTGCTATAGCACTCAATCTGTTAGTATGCTACTTGGTTGAAATATATAAAGATGATCTCACACATAAATACAGTTGGAAAAGGAAGAAATAGTACAATAGTATTTTCAGATAACTGGGAACATTCTCCATGATACAATACTAAAACCTCATGTAATGTTAGTTGCTATGAAAAGGCTGAAAACATACCAATAAATATTTCATACTCAAATATATAAAATCCATTTATTTTTCTTGTACTTTGAATGGATATTCTACCTGTGTATTATTGCATAAAAGCATGCATTGATCATTTGGAAACTATTGGCTTGCTAAGTAATACAGATCTTCCAAATATTGGTACTTTTCATTGTTCAATGTAAAAAGATCATATTTATTAATTTATCCAATAATGGCAATCCAAGAGACCAGATACAAGTTTTATAAAAATCTTTTTATTTGGAATTTCAAATTTTATCATTGGCAACAAAATAGTGCCAGTTGTTTGCTTTAAGTGATAGGTCCACATAACTAATTTTTCAGAAAAAAAGTGTCATACTCAAGTATGAAAGATTATAGTTTGTTAAGCACTCTTTTAAATAAATACAGTGTTCCATAAAAATGGAAACTAATTCAGCTTGCACTCAGTTACCCAAATAGCTTATCCTGTATTATCATACAAACCACTAATACAGTCACATATTAATATAATTAAAACAAATACTTTAAGTCATGAGAATTGGTCTTTGTAGTCTATCTAATGCCCAGAATACTGTTCAAAGAACATTTCAAAGTTGTTAGAAATTGAAAATTTATCAGAAGTCATCTGACAGAACTACTCCTGTAGATGTGGATATTAAGGGGGAAAATTAGATAATTGGAAAGACATGAAACATTAATTTTTCAGCACTGTGAAAATAACTTCAAAAGTCACATTTTCTATAATATTACTGTTTGACTGAATTCCTGTTATGATCTTCAGTGGAGACAGGTCAGTATTGATTTCAAGGAGTCTACTCATCCTGACTTTATAAGAATAAATACTATTTGAGGCTGACACACAGAGTATTTTGAAAGGTTTACATTTATGTTAGGATTTTTCCATATCAGAACTCAAACTGTACACATTAGATTTTTTTTTCCTATTGTATAGGAAATAGTATTTCCTATATGCTAAATTGAAAGTATTCAATTTAGTTGGTTTGAGAAATATTTTTTCATGTTCATATGTAGTCTTTTTAAACAAGGCTGAAAAGCAGAATTATTCATAGAATGTACACTATTGTGTGGAATTTTAATAGAAGTTTTATATCAGTGTTCAGTATTTCATGATGAATTAGAAGCTAAATGAGATAAAGATACCCTCTACAACTATCAGCATTTATCACTGTACTAGAAGAACTAATCATGGGGCATAGGGGGGACAGAGAAAGGTGGAATGGAAGGAAGAAGTGAGGAAGGGCAAGAAGAATCACAGCAAACAATGAGTACAAATGAAAACTTGTTATTTTTAGTAAGTTCATTATGTATCTAAAGAGTTATGAAAACAAACTGGAAATTACTAAAGTGGATAAGAAATTTAAGAGGATACAAGACTCATATTAAAAAAAATACAAGCATTTCTATAACCACTTAGGTAAAGCTGTTGGAGTTGGAAAAGGAGAACTCCATTAGCAATAAGAATAATTAAAATGTGTATAATAAACATAGTAAAAAATACATAAAATGTATACCAAAAAGCCAGATTCTTATTCCAGTACACAAAAGAACAAATAGAGGCATACCTCATGTGTGAATGAGGATAATTGACGCTATAATATTGCCAATTCTCACTAAACATTCAATAGGAATTTTATGGAATCTGGAAATTTAGTTATAAAATTGATAGGGAAGAGTCAAGAAAATTTTGGAAAGGAAGAACAGTAAAAAGGAAATTTACTCCACTAACCATCAAACAATACTATAAAACTATAGTAAATAACAGCATTACTTTGGTTTAAGAAAAACAGAGCAATGACCAGAAGACAAAATCAGAAATACATGTAATACATATTTTAAGACCAGTGAGTCTTCAATTCCCATTGGGATAAAAATAAGTTACTATGTTACATCACAAACAAAAACAAGTTTCATATAATTTAAAATAAAACAACCCTCCAAAATATTAGTTTTATTTATTTTCTTTTTTTTAATACTCTAGAGATTAGAGAGGATACTTTTTTAAACAAGATAGAACTTCCAGAAACTAGAAGCAAAAAGACAGATTTTAACTACATTTTATAGAAATATAAATAGGCAAGCAAATATGAAAATTCATTCAGGAAAATCTACAGTTATTTTTCCAGCTTTATTAGGCTGGCAAAAAAAGTTCTAGATAGTATATGATACCCTCTACAGATGGTACTATTTGTGGGACTATATATCAATACAACTAGCTTGGTCAGCAATTTGGCACCTATTTGTATTTCACAGTCACTTTTTTTCTTTAAACAATTACATAAATACAGGTATGCAGCATAGCATTTAAAGTACCCTCACTAAAACAATTACTGCAATAGAAAATACAAAACAAAACAAAACAGAAGCATCTAGGAAAATCATTAGGTAATCTTTGGTACATCGACATGATGGAATACTATTACACTAATAAGAATGATTGTTATAAAGCATTAGGTCTCAAACTTGCATATGTATTTACCTAGTGAACTAGGTAAAATGCCCATTGCTTCTAAAACCAAAGAACCTGATTCAGTAAATCTGAGATTTTGTTCAAGAATCTTAATTTTTAATAACCCAGAGGATTTTAATAAAGGTTACACTGGCCACTCTAAAAAATGCTGATCTGTAAGAGTTGAAAAAGCAATTAGTAGAACAATATGGATTCCATCAACCCATTATGTTTATTAAAAATAAAATTTATAGATGCAAATATGGATGATATATGCATGACATCAAGTTCATGAAAAAAAATTCAGGGAAGCTCATTAAATTCACAAAGGTATGATCTCTAGGGAAGATCTTGGGATTGCAAGAATGAAATAGAATGTTGTTGTTGACTCCATAAATTTTTGTAGTAGTTGATTTTTTTTGTACCCAGAAAATAATTATTACCTATACAATGTTAAGAAAATAAAACATAATAAAAAAATACATTTTCTGTCATGAGTTAGTATTTGTTTCCTAAATGTTGACAATTTAATGATGTGACAAGCTGGAGATATTCTTTTTTTATTTCTTGAAGTAACAATGAGACTATATCAAAATAGAAAAGCTTCTGCACAGCAAAAAAATTTGCATCAAAATGAAGGACACTCTAATTCATGGAATTAGATGAACACACATCATATATCCAATAAGGATAAATATTAAAACATGCAAAGAATTCAACGTCTCTTCATTATGGTAACAGTTACTACTCAAGAAAATTGTCTTTTCATAAGGGTAGGCCTCATTCACCGGGTATGTTTTTTGTTGTTGTTGTTTTTATTTATTTATGTACACAAGAGCTGGGGTACAGGCCAGAGACCAGGGAGGTGAGAAGAATCACCAGAGACAGAGCAGGAGCAGAACAGGCAGATTGACTGAAATCCACTGCTGAGGGGAGCAGTGGGTGAGACAGGAGAGGTCTGCCACACCATGTGGGTCCCCTCCCTGGCCAGCGACAGGTATCAAACTTGTGCTGTAGTGGCTGTGGTTTGCTTTGTAGTGCGTTGCTTAACCCACTGCACCACCAGGGAGCGCCACACCTGATATGTTTAAAGGGAAAATTCTCAGGGGTGAATGTTGACACTATTACCACAAAATCAATGGTTAAAGGAAGGTAGAAAATGTGGCTAGTAAGGAACTGCTTCTTTCTGTGATTTCTTAAGTTCTAGAACACTGATGGATACAAGTAGTGAGACTCTCTTCATTAAAGCAATGCTAGCATTGGGAAGGCCAAAACTTTGTTCACTGGATCTTGCAGATTGGTCATGAAGGCTGAGAACTAATGACTAAGTTTAAATGTTAAAACACTAATTTAAAAAAATATATTTATTTATTTACGCATATAAGAACTGGGGTACAGGCTAGAAATGGGGGGGTAAGAGGATTCATCAGAGACAGAGCTAGGAGCAGGCAGATCTACTGAAATACACTGCTGAGGGGAGCAGCAGGTGAGACAGGAGAGGTCTGCTGCACCATGTGGGTTGCCTCCCTGGCCAGATATCCAACTCATGCTGCAGTGGCTGTGGATGCTTCATAGTGCGGTGCTTAACCTCTTGCGCCATGGGGAAGGCCCCCCAAAACTAATTTTTTTAAACTAAGTTTAAAGTTAAAAAACTAATGACTCTTAAGACTAAAGGTGACAAGTTATCTAGTAAAGTGGAACATTACATATAAAACAAAATATTAATCATGTAACAATTTCTTGGCTACTGAGAAATAGTTCTATATATTTTGCATTTTGCTAACACAATATTAATTACAACAGTCAGATAATTAACATGACATTATAATGTATGAATCATACAACATTATCCAGCTGATAGATAATAATTTTAACCTAAATTAGTCTTATAAGTTTTAAAGAATTGAGAATCATTTCATTTCCAACTCAAATTCTGCCTTTCCTAAGTAAATGACAGCAATTAGCTAACATTTAGAAATCTTCTATAGTTTTATATTTAGAAAACAAATAATGCTTTTTACCTTGTTTACAAGTAAGGAAAAGTCATAATGTTCCTAAACAGTCTGACTCCCAAAGCCCAATGTTGGATGGCTATTTCAGGCTCACCCTTCAACTTTTTTCCCAAAGTTTTTACAACTTTTCCACGTAACACTTCATTTCCAATGAGGCTTATGCTTTTTTATATGCAATTTACTATATCAAATGGCTCTAATAACAATTGAGTGATTTTATCACATGCTTCAAAACTCCTGCTTCCAAAATTGATCCATCCAGAAAACCTTAAGGACTCTAAAATTACAGTGCGAACCTCTGTCAACTCAAATCATCCAAGAAAGTCAGTCTTTTGTGTTTCACTAGTGTCTACATATATAGCCTGTTTTCTTAACTAAAACCCAAAATATCCGACCTGAAACACCCTTTTTCTAATTCAAAAGTCTGTAAATATCTAACTTGAAAATATTAAGACCAATAATTTTATAGACAAGAATAAAATTATATGAAATTTTAGGGTTCTCCTAGAAAATTACTAAGAACTTTGTGAAAAAATTCTTAAAACTAAATCTAGATGTCCTCTGGTTAATTTTGTGAAGAAAGGAAGACAGATTTCCTTCAGAAGTTAGCAATAGCTCTAGCTAAATATTGTACTGACATTTCACAATACTTGTCAAGTTACTTTGCAAAAGAGAGATGAAGCTACACTCTTATGTGAAAATAAGAGGTCTGAAATTATGGCACATCTTCACCCCATGACACCTAACTCATGTAAAAGGACAAAGCTAGTGCCCACTGTCAGCCTCATGCTAGGGCAATAAAATGACCACATGATCAGCTGAGGAGGAGAAGCTGAGAACATCTTAATGGATATATTTCCTTGGAGTTTTTCCACAGAATTAAATAAACTGGTGGACAAATTATTCGCCTTATACAAATTCAACATACAATATATTTTTTAGTAGGAAAATACAGAATATTCCTACAGATAAACCAAACACAGTTTGCAAGGGTGATTAAAAAAAGCAAAAACACTGCATTCTGATGGTTTAAGCTTTCCCAAGTTGGGAACATTAATTTCAGTACAGAACTTGAGATAGAATCAATACTATCAATACAGTGAATCAATACTTTCACATGAATTACTGTGAAATGACTCCAAATAAATTTTAAAAGTTATCATAACTGTAAAGTGGGGCCCAATATATTCATATCAGAATTTTAAATTGGAATATAACTGGTAACATTTTAAAACAAATAATATATGTGGCTTACTATTTTTTATTTTATTTCATTTTAGATATACTCATGAACACTTACCTGATACAGGTCTTTTTGAGGGAAAGGAGGGGATTGTTCTTCATACATAGGAGGTGGTTTATGTGTGGGTGGAAGGTCAATCCTGCATCAAAAACAATAAAAATTATTAATGCTACATTTAGCAAAAGAAAAAAGTCTAAGGTTCCCTTAAGCTTTACGGATATTTTCATCAAACTAGTAGCTTTATTACAAGTCTAACATGTTTAATTTGGTTTTTATACTTCAGGTAAGCTATCATAAATAGAAAAAACTAAAGTGATTTAAAAGTTTAGTTTAACTATTTAGAAACTATAAGGAAGCAGCTCAGATAGGAAGCATTTTTTTAATTATGCAAATAATAATCTAGTACATGATCAGTTTACTAAGCATTGTACATTTTTTAAATCTATCTATACCTACTAACAATTTAAAGGGAAATTCTATTCTCATGACTACTATGTGAGATAAGTAGGAAAGTATTATTCATATCCCAAAGATGAAGCAATGAGCTGCTGATGGAATTAAGTGAAGTGGGATATAGGTCATCAGATTCTACCAAAAAACCCATTTTCTATTTCAGAAGTCTTTCTTGATGATTAGGCCAAAATCATTGCTTTTTCTTTAAATTGAAAACAAATGCACATTTTATAATTCACCATAATTAAAATTGCTTAAGGAAAAAATTTTAAAATTCAATGTATTTAATTATTCCGGCAGTCTAAGTTAAATTATAGCTACATAAAGCAGGTATATACAATCTGAAGAAGCAATTAAATTTCTAATGTATGTTTATGTCTTTCGATTATGCATCAAAAGTCTGCATTTTTATTAAGTCAGGACAACAAAAATTGTCACATGGAAAGATGTCTAATGTGAAAACGTTATCTTACATATTTGTCTCTGTTGCCCCTTGACACAGTTTATTCACATCTGGCTTGAGATAACCTAATAAAATTATAATCTCACTAAAACTGAACAATCCTTACTTCCATCATTTTACAGGTAACATATAAAGATGCTACAGAGTGTATTTTCATAGTTTAATTCAGGCAAAGTAGTTACCTACACTTTGTCAAGGTAGGATGGTCTCTTTTTTCGAGGAGTCAGCAGCACAGTCACAAAGACTGCAATGATGAAAAGGGCGAGGACAGCTCCAATAACAGCTCCAGCGACGGCGACGGAAGAGGTCTGCTTAAATGGAACATCTGCAAAGCACAAAAAATTAGGTTTTTTAAACAATTTTTAAAATAGTTCTTGAATTTGCATATTCCAATTTCCAAATGTATAAGGATTATTTGATTGAAGTATGTTAATCAATGACAAATATAGAGGACCAAATATTTGATTCAGTTCTTTTAATAGCATTATGCTAACATCCTTATTTCCTTTAAGATACCACCTTATTTGTTCCAGATTTGCTTTGTTCAAGTTATGAAAAGAATTGCCCAGTCATTATGAAGTGAATCTATTCCCTATGGGAAAAAGAAAATGTCTGGAAGAGAGAAAATAGAGGAAAGGATAAAGAAATTTTACTCTAAATTATAAAAAATTCAGTATTTTTTAATAGCGTTAACCAACAATATAGACATTTATCATTTTATTCTATTAAAATATAAATTCTGTTAATCCACAACCTTGAAGGAACAAAATACCTGGACCTTGTAAGTAAAAAAAATTGTAAGAACTTGTTTTCTAAAAAATATTAAAACAGAACTTGTAGATAATTTCCATCACTAGTATGTACTAAAGGAAATTCTTCCCATCTCCTGGCTATAGACCTAATTTATCATTTCTGAATACCAATTTCTCTTTGGCATCACACATTTTATAATGCAGGATTTTAAAATTGTATTTTGTAGTCAGCATTTTATAGTTCCGAAAAATTGTCAGACCCTGCCAAAAAGAAAACTTAAACTATTATAAATTAACTGTTTCAAATATAAGTGTAATTTGACAAATCTTAATTCCTATGTGTATTTGACAACTTCTAACCACGCAAAATACTTAAATCTTGTAGGGTGACTACTAAGTTATAAAGAGTCTTCATAGGTATATGAAGGGTATTTAACATTCTACAAATGAAGAAACAGTGCACAGGATAGTCCTGCACACAATCAATTGAGGAGTCACGAGTGAAAAAAAGCGAGGTTTGGGTAGACTAGAAACCTCCATCTCTATGCCCGGCTATAATGTAGACACACTTCTTTTGGATTTCCTATTTGGTAAAAGTGAATATTAAAAAGACACTCACATATACACTTAAATAACTGCAATTATTTTGGGGTCCAGGCATGGCAAAGTTAAACAGGATTAAAGCAATGTCAGTTGTGAAGTATGTTTTACCTACTTATTAGTGTTTCTATATATACATTTATTTAGATGTATTTCTAACTTTTTATCTAAATGTGAGTCGCAGTGTTTTAGATTGTTTTTTGAATTGCAAAAATTCCTTTAGCAAACCAACAACCCTAGATTTGTCATTTTGTTAGCCTCATACCAGACCAAAAATCTTTAAGCAATGAGTGCACATCAGCCACCTATTTCAAAAACTTTTCCATGAAAAGAACCTAGATACAGTAAAATAAACAATTATTGTAATTGACCCAGTCATTCAGAATGTTATTCTTATTTTTGCTAAAATATGCATGGCTTTTCTTCTTCATTATTGCGCATTATCTTCTAGCTCCATATGAATACATATGTGCTAGATGAAAGATTTGAAGCCTAGGCAAGTCAAGTATGACATTTCTTATAAATGTGAAAGTTACTTGGGATGACTTAGGGGTAATCCACTCTACACTCTCACTTTTCCCACCCCATAAATCGTAGCTTTGTATTCAGAGTTTAATAATAGACTGAAACCTGTTGTGGTTTATGTGATTAAGGATATTTGACCAAGGTCATATACCTCATCAGTAGTACAAAAACTCCTGATGTGTACAGTGTGCTTATTCCATACTACCTATTCTATTGAAAACTTTTCTTCTGTTAGGGATAAAATGACCCTATCATTTATGTCCCAGATAGAATTTACCATTATTTTGATAACAATATTAATACTTCTGAAATTTTTCAATTCAGGTTACACTGAATTAGCCCAAATTAAGATTCTCAACATACATTACAAATTCATCAAATCTTCCAAGACTCATTTAATCTTAGCAATATTAAATTTAGTAGTGCTTAGTATATAATAAAACATCATTTAATATCCTCAAATAATTCCCAACTCTGAATTTACTATTTTTAATACCTTGAGTTCTCAATGTACATATATACTACCTTTTAAACAAATTATGGCTACACATCAGTCCCACTGGTGTTATAATTTCTAGCTCTAGGATTCTGTAACAAAATTGCCTTTATACATGCCATACTTCTTAGTCATTTTTATTTCACTTGCCTCTTTTTAAATTCATATTTATCCTATTCTTTTTGCATACCTCTTTGGGCTAGTGAGTGCAGAAGTGAGCATCTGGAAGAAATGTTAGGTATGAATCCATTTACCAATTAATTTAGCTAGATCAATTGTTACGTACATATATAGGATATATTCATTACCTTTTTAACTCTTGGAGAAAAAGTACTCTATTTAAGGGTATTAATATTGTATGGGCTTTAATGGGTGAACGCTGATGTTAAATGCAAAGAATTGAATTAATGTATTCAAGTTAAAGAATTTTGATGAACTTTGAGAATTTAAATTTCAATTAGAACCAACACTGCTTCCCCTTATTGCCCACATAAACACTAACATACTATCTACATAAATAATACCTATAAGCTCTATATTCCAACAAAATCACTACAGTGAAAAAAGAAAGTTTATTAATGGCATATTTAAAAACATTAAGCTAGTTTACTCTGTGACTGACATGAAACATTACTATTACCTAAGAAGTTCTACTAAAATCAATTATATGCTTGTAAGCGACAGAAAACAAAATGACCGGTGTTCAAATATTCAGCATTAAATAATTGGACCATACACTTAATACCTTCCTGTTATCACAGCAACTATACTTACTCATAAACATTGGAAAATCACCTCACAAAACAGAAAAAAAGTATTCCTCAATACAACAAAAGTATACTATCCATAATTAAAGATATTACATGTTTTTCAGGAAAATGTTCATCAGTTACAAACCATACTGAAAAAAAATTGTAGAAGTATTTTTTCTTTTAGAAAAAAATACATAAACATTAATTAAAGTTTGTTTATTATTCTGAAACAAAGAAATAAATGAAAGCTATTGAAACACCTAATTTACAAATAAAACCAAGGCATGACAAAGTTTTTAAAACTATGGGTGATTTGTTGGCAGGTGGACTACAGTAGTGATACTTGGGGGTGGGTATCCAAAATCATTCTGTAACATGTAAGTCAATGTTACCTCAATTTAAAAAATAGGGGAAAAACCCTCAAATACTGCTCTGTACACTTATAGCAATTTGCTAAAACATTTTAAATTGTGTGAGATATCTTGTTCACACTTTACAAAGTTCTAAATCTTGATATCCATACAAATATTTACTTTTACAATAAAATCCTCTATCCTTCATCCAAAAATAATTACCAGTAGTAACATGTTCAAGGTCTTGTGCCAAGTGCTGAGAGAGGCCCAATCCTTGTCCTCACAACAAAGAGCCAAATAACCCGAAGTGGAGTCAGAGTACATAAAAGTACACCTTCCCAATGAAATTTAGAAAGATTGTATCTAAAAAAGGATGAAATATTTAATAAAAGCAAATGTACCAATAAAAAATATGAATTGGCACTAGTAACCCTATTGGGTCAGTGTTGTATCAGTTGTTCACCAGTCGCACCGGGTACCCACAATGTTATGGAAAAAGCAGAGTGGGATAGCTCCTGTTGGAATAGTTACATCTTCACTTGCTTGATCCCTGTCACCTCTCAGTATATTGTGACACAATGGATGTATGTAAACCTCCCTGAATGACTAATAACCCAGACTTATCTACAGTCAAAAATGTAAAGCATTTTTTACATTTACAAATGGGAGCCCTATGTTACTGTTGAACATGATATATGAGCCAAGTGAGTGTATCAATGCTAATTGATGTAAACTAGTTAGGCATTTATTCTTAGTAAATATAATTCCCAAAAATAATTGTCAGAACGAAGATAATACCAATAATGTGGGTACCAAAAAAATGGCAATATAAATACCTACTCCCACCACAAAATTTTATCAGTCGTATTACGAAGTAAAACCATGGAAAGCTAATCAGATGTTAACAGGCAACCACAAACCTTCAAATATAAGACCAAATAAAATAAATTCTATCTTAGTAACAAAAAAGCTCATCCTAAAGCCATACTCTGTTAACATGAGTGGTGAGGTTATTGTCACCGAAAAACTCAAATATCTAAGAAGACAAGCTGTAAAAGCAATGTTGTGATGAAAACTTGAGATTCCCAACAATCAACTTCCATTTGACTCTACTTGTTTCTGAGGTAGCATTTCAGCTATACTTAAACAAAGCATCAAAACACACTAAACATAGAACCAAACTCACTAGGTACTAAGTTATTTTTAGTGTAATAATGAATCTGATTGTTTATTCCAAATGTGCCTTATCTTGAGAATTAGCCACTGATACAGTTACAGATGAACTAAAGGCAGGAGGGATTTTGCTGGTAGTTTAAATGAAACAAGATTTACCATGAATTGATAGTATTTTAAACAGGTAATGGTGGTTCATTTCATTACCCTAGCTTACTTCTGTGTCATTTTCCATAATAAACAGATTTTTTCAAAGAGGCTAAAGCTAGTAATCTATTACCTCTGACGTTTGATCCATTCCTCCAAGACTAAGTTTTCCCTGAGGCATTTATCAAACTGAGACTACAAAATTAGATGTGTCTATATAGAATATTCTTGTTCAGAAGGCCTTGAGTCACAAGTATTTAGGATAATTTATGTGTTAAAAGTTTTTCTACTAAAAATCACTTTCATTATATCATCTGCACTACCCATCCAAAACAGTTATAGCTAAAAGGAGAGTGAAGGTATCTAAAAATTGAATTGCCTTTTCCTTTTAAATATGACAGGGGCCTCCCTGGTGCACAGTGGGTTAAGCAACGCACTATGAAGAAAACCAGTCACTGCAGCAGGAGTTTGATCCCTGCCACCAGCCAGAGGGTGACCCACATGGTGCAGCAGACCTCTCTTGCCTTGTTCGCTGCTCCCCTCAGCAGTGTACTTCAGTCTGCCTGTTCTGTTCCTCACTCTGTCTTTGGTGAATCCTCTCACCCTCTGCACCTCTGGCCTGTACTCCACCCAGTTCTTATATGCATAAATAGATAAATCTATTAAAAAATAAATTAATTAAACATGACGAAAATAGCTATTATTAAGTTATATATATATATATATATATAGCGAAATATATACTCTCAGGGGTAATTTGTAAGCAGTATTTGGTTTCAAACTCTTGATAGAAACCTATCACTATTCTTCTCAAAGTAGGTATGCACTTCAGAAAAAAATTCACATCTGCCTATAATACGTAAGTATATATGTAAATAAAGACAAAGCATTTTAAAAACCAAAATAGTATATTACATAGGCTCTTTCATTTTCTTATTGGTATAATGATCCAGTAAAAATGTCTGTTATTTTAAAAAAACTGTTTTGTTCTAAAATAATTTTAAGTTTAGGGGAAAAAAAACACACCACAACTTCAAATATCAGATAGAAAACAGAAACAACGGCATTTCTAATCAATGTAGCTTATAAGCAGTAAGTGAAAACCTTAAATACCAACTTAGGAAATACATTAAGAAATGTGTTAATTCCAAATTTAAAGCCAATATAAAATTTGACTGATGGCAAAATCACAGCCAAGCCATTTAAAGTTTGTTTTAACTGCAAGAGCTAAAGACACAAGAATTCATGACTGGAAAATGTTATTCATGATATGTGTATATGAGGTAAGAATTAAATGGCTAATTAGAAGCAAAATTTTTAAAAGGCAAATATCCAACTTAGACACACTTTAAGCTTCCTTAACTTGATGTAGTCCTTTTGGGAATAAAGTTTCTAATTCCCACAAAACATTATTCATTAAAATAAAGGAAACCAGGTTTCGCACTCTCCAGCAAATATCGTAACAACACAAAGTCATAGATTTGTTATAAAGGTTATGTTGTTGTTGTTTTTTAAATGCTTTATTTAAAGACATGGAGGTGCATGGCTGTTGGGGTTACCACCTAATAACTTAGTAAAATAAATATATAATAAAATCACTAGTACAATTAAAATTCAATATCCCAAAATTTTCAGAAGGGAACTTTTATATGGATGACATAATTCTAATTAACAAATAAATAGGAAAAACAATTCACTCTAAAAATCATCTCCCTTACTACAACTAAAAATTCAGTGTGGATACTATCTCTTATATTTACATTGATTACTTCCACACTATAATAACTTCTGTTCATATACTAAAAACTTCTCTTCATATATGTAGTACGCATATACTTTTGCACAGTATTTACCAAAAGCAAGTTAAAATTCAAATGATACCTTGCATATGCAATTTCTATATTCCTCTCAATTTTTGCATTTATGCATTGTACTTCCTACCGCCTCTTATGCTAAACATTTAGCCAGGGTTATCTTTACAAAAGGTTCCTACATGGGGCTAGTAGAAGTGACAGTACTGAAACTTCAGTGGTTTCTTAATGTTAGACTTAATAGAAACCTTTTAGGCACATGAAAAATCCACATGTTTCAACTATATCTCAAATATCACTTTTAAGGTAACAACTGGTCTAGTTTCAGTGTATTTTAATAAAATGACAACAAAAAACCAAGAGTTTCATTCATCTCCACTGCATTATTGAAGTATTTTAACAGGGATGAAAAATATTCTAAAGTGAATACAAAAATGAAAAACCAGGTAAAAGAATATAAAGGAAATAAATATAAACATAGCCAAAATGAAGGAAAACTATTCTTCCAAGGAGAAACAATTTTCATAATTACCTATCAATTAGCGGTGTACTAATCACTGATAATCAAAAATTAATTTAACAAAAATGTTTTATTTAATGACTATTCATGTTTACAAACAAGTCTATGTACAGTAAACATACATAAAGTTCTAATAAACAATAGTGCAATTCTTTAGAAAATCTTAAGCACTAGTTACCATATTCTTAAAATTTTAAACTTTTTTAGTTTGCCAGATAATTTAGATTAGGGATACAGAATATATACTCATTTGCAGTTTTTTTAGTCTTCCTCTTTGACAAAACAAAGCAAAAAACTCAAAGCAAAAACATAACCACACACATTAAAAAAAAAAAAAAAACCACAATGGCCACGATAGAATTGGAAGTTCTAAATCACTATTTTGTTTTTGAAATACATTACTAATTTCCCTTAGCGTGTACTCAAATTGAGATTCATCTGGTATTCGAAATGTGATTTAATACTCAGATTTATATAGAATTTCAAAATCATCATCCTAAAGATGAATTTTTGAGCAAAAAAGTGACAAATTTGCATCTTCCAAGAAATTTTAGACACATATTTCTTGTAGCCATCTCATTGCCTAATACTTAAATTTTATGAAAGACTTTTTAATCACAGGGTATTATCAAGAAAGTTTTCTTCCAATAGCTTGGATAAGTCATACATTTAACGTTGACATTCCCTAATACTTGTATGAATGGTCAGTTATGTTAAAAATCAGGCATTTTACACAAAGTATCAATGAACTTTAGTTAAATGTACCCATAACCAATATTATAATCTTGTACTAATTGGGAAGAAAAATATTTCTAATGTCCACAAAACGCTGCTAGTAAAATAGATTATAATCATTCATAATAAAGCATTCACTACTTGCAAAATTTTATGAACATGTTAGAATTTTGCCTTATATCTTTTTTAGATTTGACAAGGTCAGGAATGGGAGATTGGGAAGGGAAAAAAAGAAAAATTGCCTATTTTGCTTTTTTATTAACAAAATAATTTATTTAATTTATGATCTCCTACTAACTCCACTTCAATTCCCTGGCAAAACACCTAAGGCAATTCTACACAGTCCATTTTTCAAATGAATTATCAACAGAAAAACATATTCTTTGGGCTTCAAAAATAGCTGTCTTAATACAATTTTATAGAATTCCACTGTAGAAGCAATTAAATTACCTCACAAAGAAAATCTGCATTTGAAGATTTAGATAACATTTCTTTTTCAAAAGATACATGATTTCTGGAAAGAATATTATTATATTTTGTAAAAATCCTCATGTTTCCAGTTTTAATATGAAAAACGAAAATCTTGAAATACATACATATATTTAAAAGGAAAATGGGGATGGTGTAGCAACATCCATCAGCAAGTGTTAGTGATGTGTTGATAATTCAGATTCTTCTGGTTAAATCTCAAATATCCAATTTTTAAAATCTTTTCCCATCTGAACAGCATCGATAACAAAAATAATATTGTCTAAAAAGTTCATTGTATAGATTCTTGGCTGAAACATCTGACTTCTAAAATTGATACTCTACTGCTATTTACCCATGTTTTTCTATATACTGAAATGCCCTCTCTGTATTGTATTTTACTGTATATCATCTTATTATATTTCAGGCATAATGCATTAAAACAAAAGTACCACTTAATATACCAAAGTCCATGTTGACATGACAATATAAAAATTGTCCTCTAGAGATGAAAATTTTGTAATAATTATGTTTAAAGGCGTATTTTATTATTTGTGTATTCTGAACAAAAATATTGATCAACGAATTAAACTTTCACACATCATTTTCACTGTTTACTACTACAGCTTTAGTGCAACAAAATATCTTTGAAAAGCCACTGTACAGTAATTATGGCAAGGCTCATTAAAATGCAGAGGTAAAGATTCCATTTGAATAGAAACTTAGAAAATAATGCTTGAAAAGGAAAGGTACTTTCTTAAGACTGAATTTTTAAATACTAAAATATATATATAAACATTTCTAGAATTAGTTTTATAGTCAATTTCGATGTAGTTTCATTTAGTGGTGATAACTTTTGAGAGGTATATGTTTCACAAACATTGTATTTGAGATTATAGACTTAGGTAAACATTTAATACACGATGCCAAGGTAGTTTCCTTTTTTTCTTTTTTAATTTTTGTACCAAAAAAGTCATACATTTAACGTTGACATTTCTTCTTACCTGTGTGCGTCAGACCAATAAAGTACTCTGCATTAAAATTTAAATCTTGAGACAGTAGTACAGCATTGAAAAAAAAAAAAACTGTAAAGCAGCTCAGATACATTGAACCCAGATTTTACATTTTCATTTGACAAATTAGAATATAAAAAGCTTGAAAATCAATTGAAAAAGCTTATTCTTCCCTCAAGAAAAAGTATGAACAATCTGAAAATCAACTAGTATGAATGAAACATTGTACATAGTATAGTCACATTCAGTGGTTGCTAAACATACCACTCCCTCCTGGAAATTACTGAACCATCTACATGTGAAACTAAGTCATCTTCATTTTCGTCATAATGTTCATCGCTGACGAATTTCATTCCCATTTTTAGATCTTCATAATAATCCATTGGTCTTTCAAACCTACTGAGATTTTCTACATTGTTCCACTGTGTTTTTTCAGGCTCTTCTAAATAGTCTTTCCGTATTAGATTGTTCACTGGATTTTTGTTTTCTTTTTTTACACTGTCTGGGTATGAATCAAGCTCATCTTGTTGAAGAACATCTATTTGTGATTCTTTTTGCATATCTGAAGGTGGAATGTAGTTCTTGGCAAAGTAGTCTCCACGAAACGTCCGTCTTCTCCTATAGCAGAATATTCCAGCCAAGACACTTACAAGTACTATGAAAAGAGCCCCACCCACTACACTAGCAATGATTGTGCCAATAGTGTCATCCTTAATTGTTGCCAAAGTTGACAATGGGAAGGGCAATTTTTTAGGTTCTGTTGCTAGATCCTCGATGTCAGCAGTTGAGAGATGCCACTGAACTGTAGGCTGAAGAGTGGTAGTAGTAGGAGGATCTAATGGAAACAAGTAAAGATAGACAAGACACAGAAAGGCAAAGAATGTCAATGCAGGCTGATTCAGCAGCAAGTTGAAAAGACAGCACAGTTAATATTTATACATGGTAATAATAGTTTTTCATTCTTAATTTGATTGAAGATTAGAATTTAGTGATACATATATATATATATATTTGTTTTTAAAAAGGCTGACACTTAGTCAGTTACCAATGAAGTTAAAAAGGAATGAAAAATTACCTATTGTATAAACACTAAATTATTATATTACAAGTTTAAACATGGTATTTTACTCCAAGGAATACTTTTCTTAAATGGTGAGTATTATTTAAGTGCCCTATATACATAGCTGGCTCAAGAATTATAAGAAAAATCTAAATTAAATCAAGTAACTGAAAATGTACATTTTCTTAGCCAGTAGCATGAGATAATGTGAAAGAATGAAGAAATTAAAATATTTTTCTTAATATCCATCTTTACCTAATGTAGTTTATTTCTGTAAGATCTGAACTTATCTATAAAAGAATGAAAAACTATAGATTCTTGTTAAGTGGCCATAGTATAAGTTGTTGGTTTAATAATTCTCTCAAAAATATTTTCCTTAAAAAAATAGAAGTTTTCAATATTTAGAAAGGACATATGTAGTACATACCATTATTTAGTAATTTTTTAAAAAAAAAGCTTATGTTTAAAGTGCCTTAGCCAAACAGGCTATTATCAAATGAGACTAATAAACAAAGATGAAGAAACATAAGTTATAAACTGTGTTACAGAAATGTCATCGTGTCTATACCCAAAGGGTAATATATCTTAACATTTAAGATACTGAAGAATATTAACCGTTATCTACAAAATTCAATCACATATTCCTTTAGGATGAAATCTCAAAAACAGCAGCTAATATTTTAGAGAGAACATTCTAATACTTAAATATTAGATGTAAATGGTCCTATTTACTGCCATTAGGTTACAGAGTAAATAGCCATTAATATTAAAAAAGCAACTAAATATAAATAGTAAAAATAAAGATTGGTTAATCATCAAGTGGTATTTGTAGGTCATGTTATACAAATTCTAGTTTGAAGTACAATGGGTTAAAAATCTTGAATTTCTTCACTGATAAAAATAAATGACCCAAATGGTAATTTCCTATAATTAATTTTTAAATGAGTAGTGTGGATAGAGCTTTTAAAAAATGATTGTTAGAAAAATACTAAATCTACATGGGTAAGTTATTCTAATATTCAAGCTATAGAAAAATACTTACTGAAACAGGTTTCATCACGGAATGCCGTATGTATAGAATTTGGTAAAAATTTAGCAAGTACAAGATAAAACTTAACAAGTACAGCATTACTAATTTCTTATAAGTGTAAACCAATGTAACGGGCAATCCATTCAAGTATTTTGAAGTATTAATTATCATATTATATGTAAGTTAATCAAGGTAAGTTTTAAAATGTGAGAAAATATTCTCTAGCTAAACAAATTCAATCTGGGGAAAAAAAACAATGGGGAACTATAGGATCATTTCCAGTATAAAAGTAATAAACCCTCACATAATCCAACTGTACAGAACCAGGGTATTTAAGACAAACTAAAAAATCATTTATAAGACAAATCATGTTTTCTCTGAGGGGGGAGGTAAATCAAGGAAAATCAAGTTTTAAATATGTCATCGTACAATGATTCTCAAAGGAAAAAAGGTACTATAATAAACAGGCATCGGCATGTTTAAATAAGTACAAACCATGTAATTAATTAAAACTGACATATTTTTGTGTATTTAAAAGTTTTTATAGCTCTCAATGAAATGCTCATATTCTCAAAACAGTACATATACCTGAGTTCTCGTCTCATTAAATATATCATATATAGTGGAACATTTCTAGCAAGTACCCTTATAAAAAAACAACCACTGCCACCTGAGATTTCTTATTTCTACTTGGAAATTTCTTTACATGAACACAGGTAGATTTCTATTGTCTAATGCAGACTTAAGCAATAGAGCTTTCAGAAGATCTAAGAGAAATTTTAAAAGCATATTTAAAAATCTTATTTTTAAATTTGTCAGTGGTTTTAGAAATTTTTAAAATATTGTTCCACTTCTCAACCAGCTAGTTAACTATCAGTCTCATTATTATATCATTCCATGAGAGAGACAACAGACAATACTTTATAATTCTGTAGCTTAAGCAATGGACATAAAGTATGTAAGACATTTATTCATGCTTTCTAATTCTCATGCTGCTCCAAGATAATTATGAGATGCAATTCATGTAAGAAGGTAAGACTGTTTTTGCAATCACTAATAAGTACTCATTTATCATGATTTAAAATTCTTTCTAACAGCATTCCAATTTTTTTAGTCAGACTTTTTAATATTCTTTGCTGAAAGTGTAATAAATGAGTACAAAATGAAAATTACATAATGAACTAATAGACTGAATTCTCTCCACCAAAATGAAGAACTTAATGCCTTTTTTTCAAACTAATGAATTCTGCAAAATAGGAAAGTCTATTAAATACATATTTCTTGTTATTTTATTGATGTAACACTGGTTTACAACACCGTGTAGGATAACCTCAGTCTAATCACTATGTTTAAAAAAATTGACTCTTTTTAGACTTTATATATTATTTAAACAAAATCTATAATTTGAAGTATAAAGACTACTAAGTAAGTGTGGATTCTGATATCTGATATTTTGTGTGGACCCTAAATTCATAATGATTTGAAATTCAAGATTTGTATAGGAATAAACTTTGAGCCTTAAGCATGGGGGAAACATGAAAAAAAAAAAAAGAAGTATTTTTATTTTCAAAGGGAAGAGATTTCAAGAGGTAGGGGAAAACATACCAAAAGCAACTAGAAATACACCATTTCCAGCAGTTGGTTAGTACTGGACAAAGAGCCACACGATAAGCCGCCTCCCCTCCTCTCCCCTGGTATAATATGTAAAGCTAAATATTGGAATTTTCAACAATCACCTCTTATCCAAAACCTTCAGGTGGTCATTGTGGATAAAATGGTAAGTCCAAGGAAAAGAATAACATGCCCTGTGAACTCATTGATGACCAAATAAAACTGCAGAGGTTAAATGGCCTCTATAATAGTGAAGGAAGGGCTGCTGATGCTTGGACAAAAATACCAGCAAAGAAATAAAGAATTGGTTAGGTTTTTGTATACAAATATAACAGAAGAGCAGACATTGATTTGTTAATAGATTGGGTGGAGTATGGAGAAAAAATGAAATCAAGGTTAATATCAAGGATAACACCCTGAACAAATCTGAGGATTAAGCTATCAATAAATTAGAAGAGGACGATCATAAAAGAACAGGTTTGGGGGCAAGAAGTAAGAGAAAAGTGAAAATCTCAATTTTGAATGTTATGCTGAGTATTTACCATACTTATACAGAGGGCTAATGATTAATAGGTAGTCAAACTAACAAGTCAGGAGTAAGTTCAGGCAGTAGACCCAGAATGCCAAAAGATACAAGTAAGGATATCACCAGTGCAATCAGTATATATAAGAATACTCATATGGAGTCTCAATATTTAAGATTACAGTTATAATACACTGATTTATAAATAACCCACCATCAATATCTCTTACCAAATTTTGTATGACACAACAGTAAAAAAATCTAGTAACAATTTAAATATGCATTTTGGATTGTTAAGTAAATAAATGAGCATCCAACTACAAACTGTGGTAAGTCTGTGAAAAATAATTATTCTTAAGTTGAGTAATCATGCATGTATTAAGAATGTAACATTAAAAGCTTTAAATTTCTCTAAAACCTCTATTTAGTTTTATATTTGGAGATAAAAATCTTTATTATTACATAATTTACATACAAATCTGCATTTCTCACAATTCTTTCATTTTTTCCTTCATTTTCCATTTGTTAGACATGAAGACTGCTACCTATATAGTTAGATGTTCAAAATATTTTATGCAATTTTTTAAGTAAACATTCCACTGAAATTTTTTTTACAGCCACACACAGGAAAAAGCATATTTTTGATTCTAACTATATTTTGTGAATGTCCAAGCTTTCATTCAATCAAATCACTAACATTCACAGCGAGACAAATGTGAAGAATCTAGGTTCTTAATGACTTACAACTAGCAACCAAAAAAAAAATCTTAAAATTTTACTTCATTAGCAATAGTATAATTACTTCATTTCTCAGTAACCCAATAAGGTAGCAATACCATATTGAGTGACACACAATGCTATTTAATAAGCCAGGCCATTAAATTTGATAATTTTATTTTATTTATCAGACAGATATATGCAGAGTATTCATCAAAACAAAATCTTCCAATATTTTTCCTTGGTGTAAAAACAATATAACTTAGTAAGGCACATTACTGGTGACAAGAATATTTACTCTATTTAGCTGAAAAATTATATGCACAGATCTTAAAATACATAAAAACCTGTTTCACAGATGTCTTGCCATTTCTTTAAGGAATGCCACTTTACATATGTATTTGAGACAGGGTTATTTAATCACATCTTTTAGATTGAGAAAACTATTTTCCCAAGTATAAATTACCACATGGATCACACTGTTATTTATGACTGTAAATATGGGAATAATTTAAATTACTCACTTTCTGAGTAGATAGTAACTTACCTGAAATATAGATGACCTTTTGATCACTTTTTTGACCAAGGGAATTGGTCACTTTACAGACATAAACACCAGAATAATTGAAAGTCAGTGGATAGACAAAATGAAGAGTATTGTCTGAAGCCAATAAACCATCAGGCCACTGTCCATCCAATCTAGAGTTTAAAAAGTATGAAATCATAATAAATATCTTCAAATTTTAATTATCAACAGCTACTTAAGACAGTTTACTTTTCAGATGCTAATAGTGACAGAAACAGCGTCTTTTAGGTATAATTCACTTTGAAGTAAAAGCATGTTATAAATTTTTATTTTAATCAAAATGAACTATTAGCTAAAGTCCATTAAGAATAACCATTTCTGGATTTGACTCTGATGGAAAGGGAAAGAAAACAAAAATAAACAAATGGAACTTGGTACAAATAAAAAGCTGTTTCACAGAGAAAGAAATTTATATTACATAACAAAAAAGCATTGAAGATCTTACAATGAAAATAAATCATCTCTAATACTTAAAGAAATGCAAATCAAAACAGCATGGCATCACTTCACACCTGCGAAACTTGCTATGTCCAAAAGATTAAAAATAACAAATATTGGAGATATGGAAAGAAAGGAACTCTTGTACACTGTTGATGGGAATACAAATTGGTGCAATCATTAGAGAGAGCAGTATGAAGATCCTTAAAAAAGTAAAAGTAGTTGGGGCTCCCTGGTGGTGCACTGGTTAAAGTCTCAGCACTTATAGCCAGCTACTGCAGCTAAGTTTGATCCCCAACCAGGGAGCGAAACTACATGGTGTAGCAGCCTCTCCTATTTTGCCCACTGATCCCCTCTGTAGTGTATCTGAGTAGAATACACCACTAGGTGTCTGGTGAGCCCTCTCACCCCCTGGAACCTCTGGCTTACACCCCAGTTCTTGTATTCAAAAATAAATAAAATAAATCTTTAAAAAGTAAAAACAGAAATTCTATGTGACCCAATTATCCCACTTTTGGTTATTTATCCAAAGAATACAAAAACACTAATTCAAAGAGATATAAGCAACCCCATGTTCATCACAGCATTAGTTGTAATAACCAAGAGTTGGAAACAATCTAAGTGCCCACTGACGAGGTTAACTAAGTTGCGCTATGTACTTACAATGGAATACCACCTAATTATTAAAAAAAAAAAAAAAATCACAGTGAAGTCAGATAGAGAAAAACAAGCACTGCATGATTTCACTTACATGTAATAAAGAAACAAAAAAATTCAATTAAAAAAGACAAAAACTTGTAGGCTATAAAGTCAAATTAGTGATTACCCAAAAGGAAGGAAGAAAGAAGATAGGTAAATTACATAAAAGGGGTCAAATGTCTAAGTGACAAGGGAATTAGATTTTCGGTCGTGAACATAACATACTACAAATGCTGATTTATAATGATGCATACCTGAAACATATAATGTTATAATCCAATGCTACTTCAGTAAAAACTTGAAATAAAAAAACCTTACAAAAGGTCAATTCTCTTAGTATAGCTAATTCAACATACTGGAATGGAACGTGATTTTTCAATAATTATATTCAGAATACTGAAAAGTTAGGAAAATATACTATTAAAAGACACACCATAAAATCAAAAAATTAAAATAATTCTCAATGAAATACAGATCTAGTCATGCTCTACAATTTTCTTAATGAAAAGTCATCTCACGTAAGTACATAATGTTATGCCATCTTCTGTAATATATTCAAAAAGCGTAATTTAGTATTAACCCAATCTATACTGTGCTCCAACCAAAGACAGTTTCTGAAGCACTAAGAAGGGTCTTCTTACAAAATAACTTAATTTGTAAAGTGGGAACCTGTGACAATAAAAACCAAGGCACTTTGTGATCAGTAATAACTCTTTTCAAATTGCTTTACACTAATTTGGTTGACAGGTCCTAGCTGGTAAATACATTAATATAAATCACAACAGAAATAAAATTCCACTTTAAAATCTCTGTAACTGTTCTTTACACTGGAACTAAGTCTACCGTTATAAATCCCTTTTCGAGGGGCCTCCCTGGTGGCGCAGCGGGTTAAGCAACGCATTATGAAGCAAACCACATCCACTGCAACACGAGTTCAATCCCTGCTGCCGGCCGGAGAGGGGACCCACATGACACAGCAGACCTCTCCTGCCTCACCCGCTGCTCTCCTCAGCAGTGTGTTTCAGTGAGTCTGCCTGTTCTGCTCCCCACTCTGTCTGGTGAATCCTCTCACCTCCCACGACTGTGGTCTGTATCCCAGCTCTTATATGCATAAATAAATTTAAGAAAAAAATCCCTTTTCGAGCCTTATGGTACCAAAAAACAACCACCCATCCAATAAAGGGCCTTTATTTTGTGACTATGTTTTTAAAGTCACTTTTTTTAAATTAAAAAAAAAAAAAAGATAAAAGGATAAGAAATCAAGTAACCCAGACATGTAAACTACTATAGTTTGGGCTAAGCCAATTTTTTAAAAAGTTCATCCACTCATTCATTCAGATATTTGTTATTTTATTACTAGGTGTCTACAATTTACTACATACCCTGCTACTTCACTGATGCTGCTAAAATTTAGAGGTAAATAAAATTTGATACCTGCTTTTAATGATCTTAGTATATTGTAAGAAACTAATTACAAAGGGAATAAGAACAAAGGATTCAACAGTGAGGAACATGTGGAATGATTTTATTCTAGCCAAAAATAATAGTAGAATCAGTAAAATCCTGTATGGTTGCTAGTATTTTGCATTAGTGTTGAGTAACAAAATATTCTTACAGTTTAAAAAAACACCCAACTTTCCCCTACTAAGCAGACTTTGAAAGAGAATTTTTATATGCATCAGCATTCTAACACTAACCCTACTTTTTTCCCATAGGTTAAGAATGAAGTATGAATTATATATTCCTTATCAATGATCTTTGTACAAACAAGACCACCAGCTCATACAATAAACCAAAATCACATCAAAATGGATAAATGACTTGGATGTAAGTCTTGAAACCACAACATACATAGAAGAAAATATAGGTAAAACACTTTATGACATATTCATCCCCAGCGGCAAGAAAAGAGAGAGAGAATATACAACTGCGATTACATGGAACTTAAAAAGCTTTTGGACAGGGAGAGAGACCAAAATTAAAATAAACAGATACCCTACAGAATGGGGCAAGTATCTGCATTTCATATCAGTAATATGAAAAGGCCTACAAAGAGCTCATATAATTCAACAAAAAAGAAAACAAATAATTCAATCAAAATATAGGCAGAAGAGCTAAAAAGGTACTTCTCCAAAGACATACAGATTGCCAATGGATACATGAAAAAAGTGTTCATTATCACATATCATCAAAAAATTGCAAATCAAAATCACAATGAGATATGATCTCACACCAGTGAGATGACAAAAACAAGTGCTGGTGAGGATGTGGAGAAAAAGTAACCCTCTTTATAAACTGTTGGTGGGAATGCAGACTGGTCCAGTCCCTATGGAAAGCAATGTGGATGTTTCTTGAAAGATTAAAAATGGATCTCCACACAACCCAGCAATTTCACTCCAAGGTATCAATCCAAAAAATACAAAAACACTAATTGAAAAGAAACTTGCACTCCTATGTTCAAAGCACCATAATTTACAATAGTGAAGATACAGAAACAATCTAAATGTTCAAAATCAGATGAGTGGATAAAGAATGTGTGTTATGTATACCACAATGGACTTCTCAGTTATCAAAAACGATAAATTATGCAGATTGCAGCAAGATGGATGGAGTTGGAAGGGATAATACTAAGTGAAATAAGTCAGAAAGAAAGATAAACTTAAAAACTAGCCCCTGAAAACTGACTATCAAATGGAAGCATTCAGATGGGTAAACAGGGCGAAGGAAGGTAGAAAGAAAGAAGGAAAGAAGAACTGTGGACTATGGGTGATTTAGGCAGGTACCCTTTGGCGGTTGATACCTGATGATGAGGATCGTAATGTTAGCATAATCAGAAGAATAAAAAAACTTTGAGAAATGTAAAAATGGTTTTTAATTTTCTTTAAAGTCTTTTATTCAAGTTAGTCACAGTAAGAAAAATCTAAATACCATATCAAATACACTAGACAGGTTAAGAACCTTCTATGACTTTGTACCTACGTTATATAATTTACAGTCTTTACCGTCACAAAAACTTTACCTTCACAAAAAAGTACTAGTACAAATGAGGAAACAGAAAAGAGTAAATGAATTAATCAAAAAAGATATGTACAATATAAACACTAGGATAAGAACTCAGAATTGCATGACTTAAAAATATCCTCTCACACACCTTAACTGATGACTGCTTCCAACTTTTAAGAAACTGAAAGTGGCAATTTATACCTTTAAAAACTGTATTCTTGCTGAAAAATTGATGAAGTAGACTGTTTCCTTACTTCCAAGAAATATCACTTAAAACAAGAGTAAAATTATTAAAGTTATGAAAAACCCACAAGGAGAAAAAGCACCAGAAGCAGAATTCAAAAGATAAGAAGTTTCAACCAACTTTTAGGAGACAGAAAACAACACATACTTAAGTTCAACATTTCTCTATAAGGAATGTTTTTTGTCTCAAGGGGTGGTGGTGGGGGGATGTCTATCATCTCACTTGTCTGAAAACACTTTTAGTTGTCACAACTGGATATGAGGGTGGGAGCGAAATATGATATGAATATGGCTCTAGACAAATGCCAGGATGCTGCAAAACATCCTACAATTCGTAATACTGCCTCCCATAACAAAGAATTATCCAGCTCAAAATGTCAACAGTATCAATGTTAAAAAGCTCTGCTTTAGCTGAAAAAGTGCTTGCAGAAAACATGGATATGAAAGGAGCCAATTTGATCCAAAGAAAGCAAAAAAGATTTAGAGTTTGACTCCCTGTATTAGAGAAAATCAGAGTGAAGCAGAGGGCTACAAATAAGATTACTTGAAAGCTGAAAAATAAAACATGACTCTTTCCAACTCTGTACAGATAATAGGTATTTGTTTTTTAAGCAAAAGAAAAATGAAGGTTAATTCAATAAATAAGCTGGCCATGAAATTAAGGACTTCTACTTTTCCCTAAGTAACAGGAATTCTAATAAGAACAAACAGGAAAAAAGGAAGTCAAAAAAATTAAAAATTATCCGCAGTTTGGAGATATAACTCTCTAGATTGAAGGGAGGGACACCCCATCCCCAGGTACTGTGAAATATGACTGAAAACTTTAACCATTTGAAATTTCATAGATAAAAAGAATTTGGATATTCAGATAGGAAATCATACAAGTAAAAATAAGCAATTATTGCTTCAAAGGAAACAGAATTCCAGTATACCACTTAGTTGTCAGTAAATAATATTTACCTGTCATAGGACAGAAAGCAGAGGAGTTTAACTAAATGTCGCTTAATGTCAATGGAATCATGAAGGAAGAAATATGTATGTTTGTATGTGAAGAGGTAGATATAAAAACTAAACCTTCATCTATCAAAAGGAATCACAGTGTTAAAAATTAGTAAATCAAGAAGTAGCAGCTTAAGAACTATGATAGCTACAAAGGAATTGTTAAAATAGCCTCTGAGAAACAAACTGTGGGAGTAGGAAGATTAGAAGAGGTAGGACAGCAGAACATTTAGAAAACTTTAATTTTCAGTTATTACTATAGTCTTGAATTACAATAATAAAAACAATTTTAAATATTCATCTACGAATACTTTCCACTTCAAAACCATTTCTCTTTAGAAGTACATACAACATTATTACCTGCTCCATACAGACTTGAAGGGTGGTGGATTTGCATCAGCATTACATTTAAGATTAACCCCTTTTCTTCCTACAAACCAATTTCCATCATAGCCTGTTACTGAAACTTCAGGAGCATCTATAAAATAAATGTATGATGGAAGAGATGATCTTTAGTTAACAATAAAGCAATATATAATGATAAAACATTAACATAATAAACTTTAGAAGAACAGAATCATTTTTTCCTCCTCTCCATATACATTACCAAAGTGAAGACAATACTCAGTAAATATTAGTTGACTAAAAAAAAGTGAAGGATGAGTACTGAAACACAAGGAAATATAAATATGAATGTAAGAATATTCTATGAATATTTACATTGAATGTAAAAATATTCAAACCTATGCTCACAAAACGCAGTTGAGTCCTGTAACATATGTACAAGAAAAACACATTATAGTATTTAATTTGATAATGAGCTGTGTCTTTAAGTACCATGTAGTACCATTTACCAAATAAAATTGTCTTTAAAGAAATGTTTAAGCTGAAAAGAAATTATCAGTGAGTTATCATCTTCCACCTATTTGAATGGTTATTATCAAATATACAATAAATAACAATTGGTGAGGATGTGAAGAAAAGAAAACCCTTGGGCACTACTTGTGGGAAACGTAAACTGGTGCAGTCACTAAGGAAAACAGTATGGCGATTCCTCAGAAAATTAAAAATTGAATTACCTTATAATCCAGTAATTCCACTTTTGAGTATTTATCCAAAGAAAACAAAAACACTAATTTGAAAAGATGTAAACACCCCTATGTTCAAATGCAAACTAAGTGTCCAACAAGGCACAAACAGATCAAGAAGACATGGATAGACATAGTCGCGTGCACATACACACACGCAAACACGCACAATGGGATACTACTCAAAGAAAGAATGAAATCTTGTCATATGCAATAACATGGATGATGCTTGAAGGCATTATGCTAAGTGAGGTAAGTCAAGCAGAGAAAGACAAATGCTGTATGATTAGACTTATATCTAAGGAAATATAATTAAAAAAAGAAGCCAAGCTTATAGATACAGAGAACAGACTTATAGTTGCTAGAGGTGGGAAGTGGGTTATGGAAAGTTAAAAGCTACACACTTTTAATAATAACTAAGTAAATCACTGGGATGTAATGTACAGCAAGATGACTATAGTCAATAATATAATACTGTACCACAAATTTGAAAGTTGTTAAGAGTAGATCTTAAAAGTCATCATCACAAATAAAAATAATTTTTTAAACTATGTATGGAAATGGACATAACTTTTTGCAATACAACATCAAACTATACTGAATATCTGAAATTAATATAATGGTATATGACAAGTATATCTCCATAAAAAGTGAAAACAGTGTTTCAAAGAAGTATTGTAGCCTATTACAGCAACATTATTACCTACAGCCAAAAGGTAGAAGTAACCTAAATGACCATAGACAGATAATAGGTAAGCAATATGTAAATGTACACGGTGGAGTTATTATTCCACCTTAAAAAGAAGGAAATTCTGGCATATGCTGCTCATGGATGAACTTGGAGGGCGTTGTGCTAAATGAAATAAGCCAGTCACATGAAGACAAATACTGTAGAATTACACTATATGAGGGACATAAAATAGTGCAAATTCAGATACAGAAAGTAGAACAGTGGTTGCCAGTGGCTCAAGGGAAGGAAAAGAGTATTTTAAAGTATGAAAAAAGTTCTGAAGATGGATGCATGACTGGACAACAATGTGAATATAGTTAATAATACTGAACTGTACACAGAAAAATTAAGATGGTAAACTTTACATATTATGTGTATTTTACTAAATAAATAGATAAATAAATGGAAATATCCTTTAAGAGATATTAGACAATTACAGAGATTTGAAACAGAAATTCCCCTTCTACAAATATCAAGAATTAACACTTTTACAACTCAAAATTGGTACTAAAAAAGTAACAAAGAACACTACAGATCTAAAGAGTTTACTCTTTTTAAAAGAAGGATATTGGTACTAAAACATCCCCCAAAGAATACTACCAAATTTTAAGTTGTGAGTTTTGGATATAAGCCTTTATATCTCCTTAACTTTGTTCACATGCTTTCTAGGTTTTAATTAAAAAGAAGAAAAAGTCAAGCGTAACTGAAGAAAACTTTAAAAGCATGCCAAAAATAGAAAATATTTTTATATATTTATAAATGCATACAAGTAAACAAAAATAATACAAACTGAAGAAAATTTCAGTCATTAGCAGATACTAAGAAAAAAATGTATGAGAAAAGTATTAATAGTACTTACAATTGGGATCTGAATTTTACAAGAAAAAGGAAAAAGTTAAGAGTCTGTGAAAGCAAAGTAGGAAAAGAAAAAAAGAAAAATTGTAATTGAATTCTCCATAGAAGTGAGGAGAAAAAGTATTTGCACTAAAGAACAGTTTAATTAGTGTAACTATAGCTCCTCAGGTTCAACTCTACAAATGATAAAAATGACCCCTAGAATGAAGCTTTAGAAATCAACACATCAAGTGTAATGAAAATGGGTAATTTAAAATTCGATGCATGTAATACCAAAAACCAAAGCTATAACAATAAAAAATAGAGTAACTCCTTCAAAAGCCTATTTATTTTTATGATCTATGTATAGTTGGGAATGACAGCAGAACTTAAAAACTTGTGTTAATTTTATCCCTAATTAGCTTAATTTTCATTATCCTTATTATAATCAGTCTGCACATTACCTTTCAAATGTTCAGAATTTTAAAATGCTTTACAAAGAATATATAAAAAAAAACAGAACCTTTACAGAAGAGGGAAAATATATCAACACAAACATACACATACACACAAACATACACACAACAGGAGTATTCTCAACAAAAAAATTTAAGTAAAAGACAGGCCCCTCTGAACCTTTTCTAAAAAAATTATCTCAATGCATTTAAAATATTTTTTAAACTTTGAGAATCTCACATCGTAATCAATAAAATCAGATTAAAAATATTGAAAGATAATTCAAACTAAAAAATGCATTGAGGGAAGTAGAAGATTCTGAAAACAACATGGATAATATCAACAGAAATTAACCATAACTTATTTATTTACAAATGCCATAACTAATATAATTGGTTTTTAAATCAATAGTTTTTCAAATCTAAGTATTTATTTCACATTTTAAGGTAATAATTTTCCACAACCCCCTGAAATTATTTTTAAGGTCTAGAAAGGATAAGGTTAAACAATTTTAAGTTGGAGAGTAACTTTAAAGTCACCTGTCCATTTACAAACTGATAAAAAAATGTTATTTCAGAGGCCTCCCTGGTGGCACAGGAGGTCGAGCGCCTCACTATGAAGCATCCACTGGAGCAGCGCAGTTCAATCCCCAGCCAGGGAGGGGACCCACATGGCACAGCAGACCTCTCCTGCCTCGCCCACTGCTCCCCCTCAGCAGTGTATTTCCGTTGATCTGCCTGTTCTGCTCCCCACTCTGTCTCTGGTGAATCCTCTCACCCCCTGCGCCTCTGGCCTGTACCCCAGCTCTTGTATGCATAAATAAATAAATCTTTAAAAAAATGTTATTTCAATAGCTAAATAATATTTGCATGAAAGCATTTTAAAATAATTAAAAAATTATCAACAAGGAAAAGTTGTAGGAAAATCTAAATACTAAATATTCAAATTTAAAAGCTTGATGAAGTATGGCAATGAAGAAAATTAAATACATGAGATGTTTAAAAAGTATGATTTACTTACACTGTATATCTAATATAAAAGAATATCGGATGTCCTTTTCCAACGCTGGATGTTTTACGACACAAGTAATTCGCCTTCCTCTAGCAAATCTGGTTGGAAACAGCTTGTATTGGCTAACAATTGTTGTCGTTTCATTTGGAAAGGAAGTTGTAGTGGATTCCATTTCACCAAGATCACCTTCCCAGTCAATATGTGCAACTGGTTTTCCGGTGGCTGCGATACAAATGGCTGCTACTGTTTCATTTCCTCCATCAATTAAAGAATCAGGCCCTTTTATCAGGCTCACAGTGGGTTCAACTATAAATTTTAAAATTAGTTAAATTTCAATTAAAAAATATATTTATACCTGTTCAAGTTTATGCAATCATATTTCATAACGTTAGGAACAAATGTATCTAAACTACATGCACATATTTTTACGTAAGCTACTATCAACTGGATTCTTGGCACAACAGAAGATCATGAACCAAGAGAAACAAGAACCCGGATTTCATATAATCTTTACAAAGATGGCTGTCCCTAACAGATACATTTTCCTTTTTGGGAACAAATGAGTTCTTTCCCAAAACAAAACTCCTGAGAACTACATCACTACTCTCATTATGAAATCAAGGGTAGTATTACTAGGGAAAAATAAGAGTAGTTTTTATGAGGTTTCATATCACAACAAAAATGTTTAAAGAAACTGTACTGCAACCAGTATGGAATCTACTCTGTCAAAACGTAACATCACTAATTGTTTATTACAATGTTCACATCACCAATTTTTTTCTGGTATTAAGGAGCTCATTAACAGGAGAAAGTAACCTGAATGTCAGACTCCCTCACCCTCCCCTCCATATTTCTTAGTTATCGCTTCATTTTCCAGCAAATTTTAAGTGCTTCTTTTTGAAAATAATTCAGTACTCATGTCAAGAATTCAATGGGGGAAGCCTATAGCTTATTTTATGCATTAAGAGTTTATCTCAAATACTTTTTCATTTCCAAGATTTCCAACTGGTGAATTTTCTCACTACCAATACAAATCCATCCTGATTTGTATCTGCTTATTTTTGTTTCCTAATGTAAGTACATGAGTATTTGCTTTACGTTTCCTTTTATAAGATACATTAATATGAAATAAAAGGAAAAGTGCATACAACACATTTAATAAATAATTTATAGCAAACATACCCATGTAATCACCACAAATCTTATTAACAAGGAACACTAGCATCTTCCAAATCCTGCATCTGCTTCTTGATCTTAACACCATATCTGTCCAATTATGAAACTACTATGACTTTGGCAATAAATATCTGCTTACTTTTCATGTGAGCCATACAACCAATAAATACAAACTAAACAGAAACTTTTGTGTTCCTGCGATTTATTTATATGGTAACATTTAAGTGTTAGTTTATCATTTTGGGAAATTCTTTTTTTAACTTCCAGTTTTCAGATGATTTAGATCAACATACAATTGCATTATTACTATTAATACTAATAATCACTAGTTATTACTACATTATTACTTACAGTTAATTTACTGTTGAACTTTAGTTTCCTCTTTGATATAAACAATTTTTAAAGAAATATTCTCACTCATGTATCTTGGTATATTTGTACAAAAGTTTACTCCTTCTGCTGTGCTTATATTTTCAACTTCCCAAGATAATCCCCAAAATTCTTCATAAGTACCAATTTGGTTCCAATATTAGAGTTCCTGTGGCGTACCCACATATTATAGTCTTCTCAATGTCTGCCAATCTCGTAGGTATATAGTGGAATTTACCATTGAGACTATCTTAAATTCTCAGATTATACATGAGGCTAAAGATCTTTTCAACATTTTATGAACCATTTATAATTTCTTTTGCAAAATGCCTATCAAGGCCCTTTTTTTTTTTTTGGGATTGTTAGTTGAGAAGAAGAGTCCTTTTTGATCACACTTGCTGCAACAACCTTCTACTGTCTAGGGCGTTTTCCTACCCTCATGGTGTGCTCTGATGGGCGTATGTTTTTAATTCAAGTACACTAAAACTTACCAACTTTTATCTCCTTTTTATGGGCAACTGCTTTTATAGAATAAAAAATACTTCTCTACATCAAAGCCAATTACTATGTGACTTAAAATATGTAAAGTTTCTTATCTTTGCAGAAATTTTATAGATCAACTTATCTCTTTAAATAGTAATGCATTATGAAAGTTTAAAGCAAAAAAGTTTAGTTTCATGAGCTCTCTTACACATAAAAACTAATTTTCTTGAAACTGAACTTTTTGTGATCTTTTTTACTTTCATAGACTAAACTTGATTTTTCAAAAAGACTTACCTTCCTCTCCAAACATATCTTCCAATCAAAAGTATCAATTTCTTAAGTTTAAGTTATATTTCCCCACAGCTCTTAGAGCCTTAAAAACATAGTCCTCAAATAATTAAAGTTATTACTATCCTTAAACATGAAAAAAAAAGGAAACAAATTTGGATTAAATTGCTTTCTTGCATTTTATGAACCCTAAGTTATAATGATGCCATCATTTGTGTATACTTACTTGTCTATGTACTGTATCTGATTCCCTGAAGTAGACACTAATACCAAGTGAGTAATATAAAACACTTATTCAGCAGTAACATCTGGGAGAAAAGTGAAGGAAGATTGAGTAGGGAGAGCTTTGCAGACCTGACAAAATCCCTGATAGGCAAATAAGTAATTTTGGAGCAAATATTGCCCATTTAAGAAGTCCCACTTAATCCTCACAACTACCACCAAAATATACAATTTAAGCATACCTACCTAATACAGTTACAGTTGTAGAGGACTGAGCATTTCCAAGTGGGAATGTAACAGCTTTGCATATGTATTTTCCAGAATCAGAGAATCCTATGTTGTGCAGAGTAATTGTTGCATCATTAAGTGAATAGTTTTTAAATAAGACTCTTCCCTGATATTCTCCTTGAACAGAGAATCCATATTGAGGATGATGAACTGCAACAGTCTGTGAAGTTTTGCCATGTATCTTCTCCCATGAAATTTGTGTTATAGTTTCATTTACTTCAATCAAACACTTCAATGAAACATTTTTTCCCCATACTGCTGTGACATGTGGCTCCACAACAATTGGTCCAGCTAAGGCACCTATGGAAGAAGAAAAGAACAGTGCTTAAATTGGAGAAGTTATGTAAAGTATGACCATTCTTTTTTCTCTCTCTCTCTTTTTCTCCCTTCTTCTCTTCCCTGCCTGGAGGTACAAACACATTTATGATTGAATAACAGGAAGGACTGAAAAGAGTTTAAATTCTTGGTGCTGGGAATAAAACCCAAAGAGTGGTACACAAACAAATCAAGCACCCAACAAACTGTTGTAGTAGAAAATGCTCGACTAGGTCAAGAGCAAGCTCAAATGCAGTAAGCTTCCCCAGTCAAACTTTCAGGGAAGATTCCCAAGCCTAGCTGACAACTGGACTTGCCTATCAAAAAAGATTGTGAAGCAAAGAAAAGAGCTGAATCCTACCTGAATTCCTAACACAAACTGAGAGGTAGTAAATAAGAACATACTGTTTTAAAGCTGCTAAGTTTTGGGATCATTTTGGTACTCCACAACAGCAGCTTATACATGTAGGATCTACAAAACCAAATACTAAACCAAACTATACTCTTCTGGAGGGTCCTCATATTAAAAATCTCTGTCAAAAATTCATTTTCAAACTGTCAGAAAACACTAAAAAAATGTGTGTATGATTGTGAAATCAATATTAAGAATGAAGAACTAAAAGTTCTACAAAATTTAAAAATGAAATGGCATCAAATTTCTCCCTTATGATACTGATTTCCTTCTTAAAAGTAATGAAACAAATCAAACCATATTAAGAGAAATAAGATTAATACTCATAAATACTGAATGTTAAGATACTATTCACTGACTAGTATGATAATGTAAGTCCTTAGGTTTACAACTCACATATGTGACTTCACAAAATAAGTACTCAAACTAAGATGTAAACCAGTACAAGCACACAAAAATGGAAACTATATAAACAACAAATGATGTTTTCGAACCTTAGTTAGGTCTAGTATTTTTGAATGAATAAAAAATAAAAATCTCTAAGAAAAAGAAGACTGTCCTTAGACATGTTCAAACAGTTCTAAATAATAAAAACTTTATATTTCTATGAATACACTTTGCCAAGGAATGGATGGCCATGGTACACTATCCAAGAGCTGACAAAAAATATCACCAAAGAGAGACTGATTAACTCACACTGACTATACTTAAAACTACAGAACAAAAGGTTTTGATTTTTTTTAACCATTGCCCCAAAAAGGAACAACCCACAAAACTTAACCATCATATGCTCTATCATGCTTTGAAGTATAATTACTTAGCTTTTAAAGTTAATCTAAAGACATAAAATGTATGCATATTTTACAAACTATCAGATACCTACCTGATCAACTGAACACTGAACGAAAACTACAGAGGAATTTATGAATATTAACTAAAAATTTTAAGTTATTTGAAAACCCTATTACTTAAAAAAGGCAAAGTCAAAGGCTATTAGACCAATACTGAGTTGCTTAGAAAGCATGCAAAACATCTACAAAACAAGTAGTCAACATGTTATAACAGGTGATAAAGTTACAAATTTATTACAGAAGAATATTTACAAAAATTAACACTTAAAACACATGTGAGAGCCTCCCTGGTGGCACAGCGGGTTGAGCGCCTCACTGTGAAGCATCCACAGCACAGCAGTGCGTGTTTGAGTCCCAGCCAGGGAGGAGACCCACATGGCGAGGCAGACCTCTCTGGCCTTACCCACTGCTCCCTCAGCTGTGTATTTTGGTCGATCTGCCTGTTCTGCTCCCTACTCTGTCTCTGGTGAATCCTCTCACCTCTTGCGAGAGGTACTCTGGGCTGTACCCCTGCTCTTGTATGCATTAAAAAAAAGTTTTAAAACACATGTGAAGTTGTGAAGCTTATGAATGTGAGAGACTGAGTGAATTAGTGAAAGAAGGTCATGTTCCTGGATAAGGAAACTTAACAGTATATAGCCACCAAATCTCCCTATGTTAATAAACAAATTCAATCTAATTTCAGTTTAAAAAAATGCCTAACAGAAGAGACAATAACTAAGAAAGCAACAATGGGTGGTAGGAAGGAGGAGAAATATTAAAGTGAGTCTGACTCAGTTTGGAAACCACAGTTGTATCCTACAGAAAAATAAATGCTTATTACTAAAGATTTCAATTATTTAAAATAAGTTTTTCACTAATGGTGATATAAGTCTAGAATACAGAGGTTAAATAACAACAAAGAATGAGCCTTATATATCTGCCAAGACACTAAGCTTGTCATAAGGTGTTCCCAGCTACTACACATTCTAGGTGCCAATGAAAATTATAAAAGTTCTGTTTCTGCTCATGTGTCTACTGCATTTAAAAGTTTTGTGTTATCAGCTAATTAATTACATTGAATTTATCCCTTCTGAGGGGAAAGAGACATTTCTTCCTCCACCTCTATGCCCCCCATAAAAACACAACTCTAGAGTTTTTATATGTAGTTCAACAGTCACTCAGTGATGGTTCAGAGTGCCCAGAGGGCACACATAATTTCAAAATACATAAACTCAACAAGAAGCTTGAAGCAAAAACAAACAAAAACAAAAACAAACCAACAAAAATAAGAACCATAATGGCAAGTACCTAACTTCTGTGGGTCATTTAAAAACAGTAACAAACCAAAGCAATATACAAAAACCTTGAAATTTTTATTAGAGATCACATTAAAGAAAAGTGGTTGAATGGGATAAATAAAATTACTTTCTTAGTTCTCTCCCGGCAATGAACCAAGAAGAAGCAGAAATAATCACAAATCTATTTTTTTGATTAATTTATTTATGCATATAAAAACCAGAGTACATGCCAGGTGTGTGGGGGATGTGACAAGATTCACCAGAGACAGAGTGGGGAACAGAACAGGCGGATCTACTGAAATATACTGTTGAGGGGAAAAGCTAGCTAAGACAGGAGAGGTCTCTGGTGAATCCTCCCCCAACCCCCACCCCCACACACACCTCTGGCCAGTATCCCAGGGCTTGTATGCATAAATAAATAAATCTTTAAAAATTAATAGATAAATATTACACAAATGAAAAGTTATCCAATTACAAACACCACCTCTAAGATTTCTAAGGTGTGGATCCTTTCAGACTTAGATCCTATTCAGAATTTAAAATAATTTTTTGAAGCAACCACTGAAATAAGCATACATTTTCTAGAAACTGGCAATGTCACAACACCTAGGTATTTTGAACAATCTTAGTATACTTAAAACACAAAATTTTAGAAGAACCAAATTTATGACCAGCACATTCAATAATTAATCTGAACTGTTTTAAACTGATATATGTTGTGTGAACTTTGAAAGCTTAACAAGTCATTTAGCATAGACCAGAATAAAATTCAGTAATAAACTGTAAACTTAAACACTATTAGAATATGAAAGAAACTCTAACCTACTTGTCATGTCATAAATAGAAAGGACAAACAACTCTAGCATCATAAGAGGTGCTACATTCTAAGTTGAAACCTGTATCACAAGTCAAAAGTGTTTACAGAACCCTGGATACTCATTTACTGGTATATACTAGGTATGTCCTTTGTACCAGACACTGTTCTAGACAAGAATATAGTACTTTACAGTTTGACCTGTCCATAGGGAGCTTACATTCTAATCCTAAAATGAAATTCTTTTTATTTATTTATACAATATTTGCCATTCTCAGATGTAGTCCCCATAGAATTTTCACCACCAATTCACCAGTGCACCATCACCATAGTCCCTTGTGCTCCTCCCACCTTATTTGATCCCTTATTCTCCCTCTCCCATGCAGACTGTCTGATTTGTAGTTATCTTGTTTATTTTTGTAAAACAAAATCATATGAAAACAACATATCAGATAGTAAGAATTATGAAGAAAGATAAAGGAGGATAAAATAAACAGTTTTTACTTTAGGGTAGTAGTATGTTTGCGATTGAGAATAAAAAGGTTTTGTTAAGATAACACTGGAGCTAAGACTTGAAAAAAGTGCAAGTGAGAAGAAAGAACCATCTAGTGTTAGGGTAAAGTGGGAGGAAGAACAGACAGCAGGAGATTACTAACCAAAGGTAGCAGGGAATCAGAAGATTCATGTCATTTTAAGATTGGGCTTTAGTCCTACATAAGGTGGGACATCATTAAAGAATGTGTAGCAGAAACATAACATATTCCACTTAACTTTTAAAAGATTTACTTTGTACAAATGGAAACTGACAACAGAGAAATAAGGAATAAATCAAGAACATAATTTAGGAACCTATTTTGTCAATGCAGGAAAGACAAGATGGGATTTGTACCAGGCTAAACGCAAGGTTAAGTTAATCAGACTGTATATGCAGCATATGTTGAAAAGAAAGCTAACAGAATTTGCTAATGAACAAAAAATGGGATCTGAGAGAAGCAGTAAGTTACTCTAAGCAAGAATGATAAATTTGTCATCTAAGCAAGAATGATGCATTTGTCATTTACCAAATGGAATATTTTGAAAGGCTAGAGCTAGGGAGGCACTCAGAGGTAAAAATTTTTACTTAAGTTTGTGATGCCTATTTAATTTATAACCATGGATGTGTTGAATAAGGAGGTAAACACAGAAAAGCATGCTGGAATATAAATGTATATTGGATAGATAAGACTAGAAATGTAAATTTAATCAACACGTAGAAATATATAAACAATGGGGATAAATGGAACCATCTTCATCTACAGATTAACAACATAAAGGCCAAGCACCCAAGGTATACACAAAATATTCAATGGTTTGGAAGATGAGAATTCAAGATGGAGAAAGCATAGTCAAAGATGGGATAGAATTAAGATGTATCCCACACAGAAAGTGAATACCTGGATATATTACTCAAATTACTCCAAATGCTATCAATAGGGAAAAAGACAAATGGACTGATAATAGTCACTAAATTCAGGAGTGGTCTTAATAAGTGGATAGGATAAAAGTCTGATTGGGATAGATATACATAATATATAGAGAGACTTCTGTTACTAAACGAAAAGGAATAACAGAATTTACTCTCCTGCGTGAAATAACCTGTTGACAATGGAAAATAGGCAAGAGTACACTGATCCCCAAAAGACAGTAAACAGTGTGAATTCAACTGGCCCCAGCTTACTACCTGGAGTAACTTTCAAGTCCTTAACATAGGAAGCAAAACCTTAAATAGCCAGGCACACTTCTGATCTCCATCCAATATTTTATTGAGGGTTCCACTATATTAGCAATGAAGAAGGAAGCCATATTATAAAGTAAGAAATAAAATTGGCTTTACTCACAGAAAATACAATCATTTATGCATAAAATCTGATGGAATATACAGAACAGCTAGTATAACAAGAGTATTTAACAAGGAGAGTAACAGTCCTTAAATAGAAACTAAGATCAATATACAAATACAAAGTGTATTTCCATATAAAGGCAGAGAAAAATTAAAGCATAATTTTAAACTATTGCTGTTTGGTATAGTCAACAAAGATTAAATAGGGCAATTCTCACAAAAACTGGAAAATTGTAAATTATATAGTTAAAATTATAGAAACTTACAAGCTATTTCTTAAATTCACATGTAAAAACAAACAAATTCTTACAACCTTGGGTTAGATTTCATCAAAATTAAAATTTTCTGCTCTTCAATATTTTTTTTTTTTGAACATTGGTTAACAACACCGTCTGTGATTTCAGAGGCATAGTTATACCTCAGATGCATGTCACACCCCACCAAAGCACCCATAATTCTCGACCACAGCTCATTGTGCACCTTCCCTTACTTTATGCTCTTTTTTTCCCCTCCAACAACAGCCTCGATTCTACAGTCAGATTTCTAGGATTTGTTACTGGTTTGGTTTTGCCTGACCTTCTGTTTTTCTATATTCCACATATTAAGTGACACCATGCAATATATGCTTTTCTCTTTCTAATTTCTAATTTATTGCACTTAACCAGTCTCCTCTACTTGCATGCATGTTGTTACAAAGGGCAAGAGTTTTGCTTTTTTTTAAATAGCTGAGTGGTATTCCACTGTGTATAAATAACACAACTTCTCAATCCACTCTTCTGTTGTTGGGCATTTAGACTGTTTCTATAATTTGGCTATTGTAAATAAAAATACTGTAATAAAAACAGAAGTGCATATATCCCTTTGAATTAAAGCTTTTGTATTCTTCAGGTGGGTACCATGGAAACTGCTGAATCAATCATATGGTAGATCTTTTAGTATTTTGAGAAACCTCCAAAGTGATTACTAAGGGACTGTACAAGTTTATATTCCCACCAACAGCATATAAGGGTTCCTTTTCTCCTATATCCTCACCAACACTTACAGTTTCTAGTCTTTTTTGATATGGGCCATCTCACAGGTATTTCATGGTTATAAACTGTTCCTCATGTGCCTATTTGGCCATCTGTAGATTTTCTTTGGAAAGTGTCTATTTAGCAATTCTGTTCATTTTTTTTAATTTTTGTTAAATTGTATGTGTTCTTTATTCACACACACTGAATATCAGTCCCTTATCAGATGTATGGTGTATAAATATTTCCCCCACCCCTTGTGTAGGGTTGTCCTTTTGTTTCAATGACCATTTCTTTCACTGTGAAAAAACTTTAAAATATGATGTAGGAATATTTGTTTATATTCACTTTTGTTTGTCTTGCTGTTGTAAACGAATCCCAACAAGATCACTAAATTCAATGTTGTGTTTTGCCTATGTTTTCTTTAATGTACTGCACTGAGCTAAGTTTGTATAATGTAATGACCTAGTTTCACTCTTTTGCATGTGGCTGTCCACTGTTCCCAATACCACCTGAAGAAAATTTTCATTTGTCTATTGCATACTTTTGATTTTTTGTCATTGATTAACTGTCCATGTATATGCAGGTTTATTTCTGGGTTCTCGATTCTATCCCACTGATCTGTCTTTTTTTTAATTTCAGTACCGTATTGTTTCTGTACATATTACAGTTCTGTGGTATTGTTTTATGTTTGGGCATATGATGCTGCAATTCTTATTTATCATGGTTGCTTTAGCTATTCAAAATCTTTGTGGTTCCACATGATTTTCAGTAATGTTTGTTTAAATTCTTGAAAGAATGTCATAGGAGCCTTGATAGGGATTCAATGAATGTGTATATTGCTTTGGGTAAAAAGGCCATTTTAACAATGTTAATTCTTCCAATTCATCAACAGAGAGTATCTTCCCATTTTTCAATGTTTTCATTTTTCAAAAAGTCAACTTAATGGGGGAAAAAAATTTCTGCAAAACTCATCTGATAAAGGACTTATATCTTATAAAGAATCCAAAATACATAAAGATCTCAAAAAACATTAAACAGACACATCATCAACTGGCTCATGGAAAACCGCTAAAATCATTAGGGAAATGCAAATTAAGATCACAATGAGATATTACTACGTTCATCAGAGTGGTTAACATTTAAAAAAGAATGACAATATAAAGTGCTAGATTATGGAAAAAATTGGAACTTTCCTTCATTGCTGGTTAAACTCCATAATGGTACAATCACACTGGTAAAACACTTTGGCAAGTTTCTTAAACATCCAAGCATCATATCATACACCTAATTTCATAACTTTGTCTTTATTCATCAGAAAAGAACATATGTGTTCATACAAAGACTTATACACTAATTTACCAGCAGCTTTATTTTCAACAGCCCAAAAGTGGAAACAATGCACATGTCCACCAACAGGTAAATAAGTAAATCCAGTCTTCCCAAACAATTATTACTCAGCAATGAAAACAAAGCCCTAGAACTAACATCGTATTAATGGTGCGCTTTTTCAATAAGACTAGGAACAATTTAAGTATAGTTTTGCTATTGTACCTTTTTATTATCATATTGGAAGTTCTGGCAAATGCAGTAAGACAAGAAAAGGAAATAAAAGGTATACTGATTGAGAAGGAAAAAATAAAACTGCCTCTGTTCATAGATGACATGCCTGTCTAGAGAAAACCAGAATAGTATGATAAAAAATCTCATCAAACTAATAAGCAATTATAACAAGATTGCAACTGCTTTCCTATATACTATGAGTATTAAAACTTGAGATTAAAAACACAGTATCCTTTATTTTAGAATCCCTGAAGTGAAATATGTATAAATCTAATAAAACATATACAATTTATAGAATAAAAGTTTGTACTCTTTATGAGTATAAAGAAACTGATCAAAGAACTAAAGATGTAAGAGATATTCCACATTCATGTGCAGCAAGGCTAAATACTGTCAAGATACCACTTCTGTTCAACTTGATGTATAAAACAAAAACAATCCCTGACAAAATTCCAACAGTTACTTTATGGATACTAACAAACTGATTATAAAATTTATATAGAAGAACAAAAGATCTAGAATGGGGAACACAGTATTGAAAGAGATGAACAAATTCAGAAGATTGACACTACATGACTCTCTTTAAGAGTATATAAAATGGTCCTGAGACCAAAGACGTTGAAAACCACTGAATCAGAAAACGTAGGCTTTCAGGATACTACCAAGAACCATGTGCAGTTACTTACCTTAAATTACCATGGCATTAATCAGCATTCAGCTGCCTAAGTAGAGGTATAGAGAAGGCAGTGATAAAGATTTAATAAAGGGTGGGAGTTTTACCAGTCAAACATAAAAGAGATATAAGGGAGTTGATGGTGCAAAGAAGTGATTTCAATAATAGACTACAAACTTTAAACTGATCACAAGAGGAGAAAAAAAAAGCAGATCAAAAGCAAAGTAGCTAAAGCATTACTGAAATTGAAGTAGGAGGTATGCTGAAGTGGAAAATGGTAGACAGTGGGAAAATAAATTTCTCAGATTCAGTTTTCTTATTTGCAAAAGCTCTATCAACTTATTATATTTGTACATCCTTGAAACTTGTCAGATTTAAATACACCATTTCAAAGAATGTTTTGCAAGAGTTGGTATTTAAGTTGTGCCTTAAAGGCAAAAATGTTCTAAGTTAGGAAAACCATTTCAACGTAAGCAAGATGCAGTTCAATATGAAGCCAAAATATAGAAATAAGACTGAAGGGAAGGTTAAATCCAAAATGTGTAAAATAGCAGTAAAAAAATGACACAAGAGTAGAATTAAATAGAACTAAAGTCATCTAACTATCCTCTGACACGTGTGTGGCCATTTAAATTTGCAATCACTTAAATAAAAATTAAAATACAAAGTACTCAATTATTCTAGCCATATTCTAAGTGCTCCACTAACCACATGAGGGTAATGACTACAGTAGTGAAGAGTATAACTATATAACATAGGTGCTTCACTGCAGCAAATTGTAGATAGCACAGTACTATAAAGGTTGGATTCTTTACAAACAGGTCAAGATTTTTCTAAAAACTAAAAAAATTTAAAAAAAAAATAAGCTTCAAAGAGTTTTTGAAGTTGAATTTCCTAGAATAATAATCTACACACAACTAACACAGATATAACAGGTCAAAAGACAGCAACCTTCTATATTTTCTATATATTAACACTAAATATGAATTTCACTCCATTGTAAAATGTCATTCCTACAAATGTTTAAATAGTGATCAGTCTTTATTATATGCTCTTTGTAACATGTTATTTCCATCACTTTCAATCAGCACTACCTTTTAATTTCAAATTTAAAAATCTTGATTTAACCAATCAAAGTTTCTCTTATAATTAATTTCCTTTATGCTTAAAAGCACAATTTCTTCATATTTTCAGAACAGAAGCACAAAATCTTAGATCAGGAACATGTGATCTAACCTCATTTTACAGAGACTGAAGTGATTTGCCCTTCTCATATGGCTAGTAGCAAAACACAGAAGTTTCCTGAAGAAGTCTCCTGGCTCTATAAAGGCGTCTTTCCAACTCCATGACACTGGGTACAACATTAATAAATTCAAAACATTTCCACATAAAGAAAACATAAAAGATCGATTAGTGGAGACATTCAAAAGTTCAGTGCTTTTTGAAACAAAAGTATGAGAGGGGTTACAGTTCCTAAATCAATTATCACTTCCACCAAAGCTAAAGTGCATGGGAGAATAGATTTTCACTAAAAAATTTAAGATTCTGTGCTTTCAGTTACTATTTCAACTTGTGAAATTGTGACAATTTTTACCCAAACAAAATTGAGTTTAATCATAATAAAATGTATTCCCCTAATACTATAGTAATAAAATGATCTTATGCTTTACTTATTATTTCAGCAGTAAAAATTATAAAGTGTAAAAAAATAAAGTAAACTTTATAAAATTATTAAATGTAAAGTCTTCAATCAAAAGTTTTTATCACACTAATAATTTACTTCTGATGCTTCACTTTAACCTTATTAAAAGTGATACATAAAATTGTCAATAAATGGTGCTGGCAAAACTGGTCCACCATATGCAAAAAAATGAAATTGGACCACTATCTCACACCATGTACGAAAATCAACTCAAAATGGATAA